>JAHBCN010023135.1:0-12790 GCA_019359885.1 Listronotus oregonensis | reverse complement strand
CCCCTAAGGTATACCATAATACTAAATGTTCCATAACCTTTTTTAAAGGCACATGTGTATTTATGCCAAATTCCAGTCTTAGATTTTAGTGAAGGTACCAGAAAATAATTTTTAAATGACTTCTCAACAAGAAGGTAAAGTAACATCAAGCTATTCAAAGATTTTGTTGTTTTAAAAGAAATTTCATTTCTTTTAAAGGGGGAAAAAATTGGAGTTGTTACAGTTCAAAAATTGAACATAAAAATTTTTTCGATTTAAAATACCTTTTGCATAAAACCTTAAATGCGGAAAGCGGGTTATTTGAAATGTTTTTATTACTGTATGGTCTGCGGAATGTTTTGTTTGATTTTTTTTTGACCTTTTTCCTTTTTTTTCAGGGGTCGGACATGTTTGTGGTTTTTTTGTAACCGTGGGTTTTTTTTCATTGTTTTCCTTTTTTAATTTTAATTCATAATTTTGTTTTGTTTTTGTTTTTGAAGTTTAAAATTTTGACTTTTAAAAAAGTCAGGTTTGGTAAGTTGTTTTCTTTTCTTTTTTTTTTTTGGCAAAATGACTGGCAATTTTCGTAGTAAAAAGCCGCTTGGCCCCGTGAGAGGCGGTCTCGAAGTCGGGGTTTCCCTAAATCTTTCTTTTAAAAGTTTGACACAAACCGGTTATATCTGGTTTCGGGATTTTTTTTTGGGGAGAACTGCGGTTTTTTTAGTAATATGGGGAGTTCCTAGTGTCTTGAAGCCAACCTTGGAATGATGGAAAAGGCCAGAAACACCAGGATGGATTGTGTGAGTTGGTAGAATTGTAGCAAGAAAGGTTTTGGTACTGTAACGTTTGACAGAAAAGCTGCTGAAAAAAATTTTGGGGGAATTTTTTCTCCTGCTGACCACCCAAGGAGACAGCCCCGTGAAGGCAATGCTAAAAGAAACAACCCTTTTTGGGGGGTTGTTGAACAAATGCCAAAGAAAATTTTCCCCGTTTGTTTGTGCTTTTTATACGTTGTTTGGGAAATGTCACGTTATCCGTAAATTTTTGGGAAAAATTTTTTTTTTTTTTAAAAAAGGGTTATCCACGTGGGAAACCGCATGGAACCCTTTTTTTCGTTAATGTCTTATAAGGGAGAAGTGGCTCGTTAAGTTTTAAAAGGTTTTTTCTTTTTTTTTGTCTGTTCTTTTTTTTCATCCTGGTTTTTCCCCTTTTTTTCTTCGACTTGATTTTTTTTTTCGGGGCCCAAGCAGCTTTTTCCAGTTCCAGTTCGAGTTAATGGATTTAACCCCCGCCTTATGTTGGGGGTTCAAGTGACAAACCCGTTGCCGAATTTTTGGTGACTGTCAGCTGACTACCGTTTTTAAGACACAACCACTTGCTTCCATAATAACAGGGGAAAACACAGCTAAGTCTTAATTTAAGAAAATTTTTGTAGTTTAATGATATAACATTGACTTAGGAGAATGTCATGTCGATAGTCTAGCCTTGATTTAAAAATTTTTATTAAAAAAAACCCGCTAATCATTTAATAGTTGATGACTTAATACCTTTCTGTCCGAGTTAACAGTCAAACAATTTTTTTTCGTACCTTCACTAAAATCTAAGACTGGAATTTGGACATGTATACACATGTGCATTTTAAAGCTTTAAAAGGTTTTCGAAAGAACATTTATTTATGGTATACCCTTGGGGTATATAGTCACACTTTTAACACTATTCTAAGGGGGGAACAGTTTGATAGGAGACAGTTGGTACTTGTGAGTTGAACCATAACACGAGTACGAGGTTTGATTCAATTTTGGGTAGATAAAGATTTAAATCTTTGGGGAAAATCTTATACGGTTTAATTATAAATATTGAATTTATCATTGAAGATTAATTGATGTTTACTGATATTGGTTTTTTTTTAAACCCTTTTTCCCGGGGTATATTTTTGTTTGTTAGTGCTCTCAGATATTTTGCTGTAACCCCAAAGTCATTCTGCTTTATTTTTTTATTTTTGTTTTTTTAAGGCCGTAAAATTTTTAAAATTTTCCTTAGGGCCCTTTAGATATTGGGTCACAATAGAAGGTCTTCTGTAAAAGTTATAAGCTTACGGACTTTTTATATTAATTTTTGAAATTTATTAATTGTCCATTTTTTTTGGTTTGTAACTGTAAACTGTAAACAAGTCAAATTTATTTAACATTGTCATTTATTTTTAATAATTTAAAATCTTTTTAAATTTTTTGGTTTAAAGGCGCATCCACCAATTTGGTAGGAATTTGTTACAAATATTTTATTTTTTTTTTTAATAAAGCATTAATTGTATATTTATATTTTGATTTTTTTAAATCCCCCCTTAAATGACCTCCTTTTTGTAGAGCCTCAGGGGCTGTAAGTTTGTAACCATCTTTAGCCAATGAATGATTAAATTATTTTTATTTCAGTGGAGCACTTTTACTAGATAATTATTTATTTTAGACTTTCATTAGAAAATTTTTTTTTGCCCAAAGTGGGGGTTCAAATTTCCCGTAATAAATTAGCTTAGTAAAATTTCCGGAATATTGACAACGTCAATAATTTTAAAAAGGCATTTAAAATTAAATTTAAAAAAAATATATTTCTAAATAAAATTAATGATTTATGAAATTTCAAGCCCGGCACAGGTTTTTATTCCAAAAACCATGCTGGATAAGTTTATTGTTTGTTTAGTGCCCCTAGCGAAACTTTATAAAGCAATTAGCTATTACATATCTAAAGTCAGATTATCTATTCGAACTGCATATCAATGAAAATGATGCAAACACAGGCAAAGGCACAGTCATCATCTCTGCACTGTAGTTGATAATATATTTTTATTGACCGATATCGCGCTGATCATTTTCAGTAAATTCAATTTTACGAAAATGAATAACCGAACATTTTGTAACAAACTTTTGTGAAATATTTGTAATATTTTTATGGGCCCTGACAGGATGTTTTAAATATTTTAAATTTTTTTCTCCTTTAGAAAGCTTATCGAAATTTTTTAAATTATTTTTTTAATAATTTTAAAAAGCCAAACCTGATGGTAATACGGATTTCTATCCCACATGGTTGTTCTGATGTTTAAAGTGATTTTTTTTTAATATTACTGGAAGTTGGTATAAAAGAAAATAGAAGATTAAAAAAAAACAATTAAATTTGGGCCCAGTTTTCCACCTCACATTAAAGAACCACCTATTCTAATTTCTTAACTCTGTATTCATGGGAAATTTAAACCAAAATAATTATGAAAGTTGTGTCTATTTACGAGACCATTGTTATAAAAAGTACATTCATAAATTTATAACTAATCAACACATTATCAACAAAGTTTTTATTTACTGCCAGTTTATCTGACCCCCACTTGCAAAATTTGTTTTGGTTGTTAAAACCATTTCCATAAAGTTCTTGGCAAAGCTGGATTTTATAAGGATGTTTTCTAAGATTTCTTAAAATACTTTTTTGAATAATGTTAATATTTTCGAATATCTGATTTTGACTAATATTGAGATTTTCGATAACTAAACCAACTACCATAAAAATATTTTCGTATTCTGTGACAATCTTTTGTAATGGATTTTTTTTTAATCAACACCTTCACTTTCCTTAAATTGGTTTAACAATCTTCAAAAACGGCTGGCTTAGGATAATTTCTTTCGGGAAACCTTTTGGCATAACTTTTAGGAAAGCAATAAAAATTTTTTATTCTCCAAGGATAAAAATCATATTAATACGCCCCTTCTTTGGGTCAACCTTTATTTTTATCAAGCAAAACCCAACAATATTTAAATATTATAGATCTAAACTTCTACAATTACATAAAATAAAAACTCAGCAAAAATAGACTTTGAGACTCAACTGACAGACTATGAAATCTGACATTTCTAAATACGATGGCAACAAGATACATTAAAACTTTTTTAAAAAAAATGGGAAAAAAAAATTATTTAATGTTCTTAAAAACCGAAGACTTAGCTTAAAACACCCTAACATCCAGGTAATTAAAAAGGGGGGTAGAAATCCCGAAAATGTATACATGTGCAAGTATACCCAACATTTATTTATTTATTCTTAATTTTTAATCTTTTAAAATTTCAGAATGTTGGGTGTTCAGCACAAATAAGTTTTTCTAAATATTCGTTTTTTTTTAAATATTAAGGTTTTTTATTATTTCGACAAGGAGGACAATGTGGGAGTAACTAAGAAATTATTAATCTAAGTTTGGCAACAATGCCATGCGCGATTTGGATGCACAAGGCAGGGGGAAGAGGGAAAAGCCTCTCCTTCTTGGGTCTACCTAGCCACATGTCCTGATAGTATTAAGTAAACTGGGGGTTTAATTTGACTGTGATAATAAATAATGTGTTAAGTGAAACCCCTCATTTTTATTTCAAAGCGTTACAACATTGGCGAGAGGATCAAAAGGATTAAAAAGAAAGTACATCGAAAAATTGAAAAATAATTTACCGGCGTGTTCTTCAAACGTGTTTTTGCAAAATGGCGGCAACCAAATTCCAAGAATTTACCCAGAAAACGACGATTTACAATTTATAAAGAAAGATTGGAACAACATTTTGAAGCCAACGCCATAAAGGAAGAAAAAATCAAAATTGCTGTTTTACTAAGTTCCGTTTTTCCAACAGTATATAAGTTGTTGAGAGATTTTCTTTCCCAGATTTGCCTAAGCAAAAAACATATGAAGAACTATTAAACATGATGAATAAACAATACGATAGCAGAAAAGCCTGTGGCGAGAACGAAAAATTTTATAAAATTCAACAAGAAAGCAAATGAATCCGTTATGGAATGGTATGCAAGAACCAAAGTACAGCTATTGATTGAAAAATTGAAAATCGGCTCAAAACTGTGCTAAAAGATAAACCCAAAGCGGAATATATTCAAAAGATATTTGATCGTCTTTTGGGAAGATGAAACATCGGAAAACCATCTAATCAACTTGGCACAAAAAGTCGAAGACTTGGTGAAAATCAGCGCTGGGGGAAGGGGGAAAATGGCAATAGCGGCAACCGGAATGGGGCAAGGCACCCAACCACGGGACCCATCCAGAGCAGTACAGAGAAGGTCGAATCCGAATCCGGAGATACGGGAGGGAGCTTCGAGGGTCAAAGATTAAAAAATGTCCATCAAAGTCAACGTCAAAAACAACAGAAAAAATAATTTTCACATTTTAATAATAAACAAAAACATTTTAATTATAATAATAATTGGGGATATTATCCAAAAATTTCAATAGAAATAATTTACATAGTAGTAATTTTAATTTAGAAAGAACGTGTGGTGTAAACATAAAGGTAATTGTTTTTATAAAAATCACAAATGTCAAATTTGCAAAAGACAGGGCATTTAGAAAAAGTTTGTTATAAAAATAAAAAAAAAAAATGCATTTTTAGAAGAAAATATCAGAAAGAGAAGAGGAGACTTGTGTTTCAGAAAATAAAAATGAAAATAACTCATCAATCAAATATTTTGCCCATTTACAATGTAAAAAAAACAAACCATTTTTTATAAAAGCAAAAATAAATAATTCATGGGCCAAATGCTGATTGATACGGGCAGTGAGGAGTGACTTAGAAAGATGTATATTTAAGACATTTTTTCTGTTTTAGGTTACCGAGACAGTAGTGTTTAGAGGTTATGGTGGAAATACTTTGGTCAGAAGGAAGCTTCTTTGGCGAATGTCGAGTATCAAAACATCCAAAGCCGTCAAGTTTAAGTTTCAACGGCGGGGGTCCAGGCCTACTTGGTCGAGATTGGTTTAATGGTTTTAAGGTTAATATCAAAGTACCCAATCATGTTGATGTCAATGAGGAAGGGAAAAATTAATCGGTGAGTATTCGGCGTATTTTGCAACGTTTGGGTCACTTAAGAATGTTAAAGAAAAACATTTAAGAGAGGATGCAAGTCCTATTTTTATAAAATATGAATCCTCCCTTGCCACAGGAGTGTGTTGAAAGTTGATAAATTAGAAAGGGGTGGTGTATTTCTAATAGAAAATAGGATTTACACCCCCAAAGGGTTTTAAAGAATAACGGTCAGATTAGATTGTGTGGTAATTATAAAGTTACAGTAAATAAATTCTTAAAGGATTTTATTTTACCCATTACCTTAATTAATGATTTATTTGCAAAATTGGCGAAGGGCAAAAATTTTCAAAAATGATTTGAACAAAGCTTATAACCAACTTAGTTAGATGAAGAGTCAGGCAAAATTTTAAATAAATACACACAGGGACTTTTAAAATGAATAGGTTACCTTTTGGGATAACGACTGCAAGTAGGTATTCCAAAAACAAATTGACACTTTATTTCAGGGTATGAAAGGCGAATGGTTTATATAGATGATGTCTTAGTAACAGGGAGAGATGATAGAGAACATCTAGAAAATCTAAAAAAAAGTCATGGAAAAATTAAGCAATGCAGGGTTAACCGTAAAAAAAGAAAAAAGGGGAATTTTTTAAAAATGAATTAATTTACCTCGGGCATAAAATTAAAAAAAGGAAGGTCTTAAAAAGTCAGAATTGGGGAAAGTTTTTTTAAATGCTCCAAGACCGACAAAATTAAAAGTTAGGAAATTAGCTGGTTTGGTTAATTATTATCAAATAAATTCATTCCAAATATGGCAGAAATATTGCCCCTTTACAAGTTGTTAATAAGGAAAGTAAAATATTTAAATGGACAAAAGAGGTAAAGGGTTTTAGAAATAAAAAAAGGAATAATAGATGATAATTGTCTTATTCACTTTGATCCCAAACTACCAATAACATTGACGGTGATGCAAGTAACATAGGTTAAGTGGAGTACTGTCATGTTATAAATGGTGAGGAAAGAATGATTGCATGTGTGTCAAGAACGTTAAATAAAAATGAGGCAAAATGGCCGACGTTGCAACTTAAAGCTTAGCAATTTTTTTATTCGGTAAGAAAGTTTTACCTTATTTTAGCAGGAATAAATTTGAAATTTTTAAACGGATAATAAACCTATTATTACCTGGTTAGGTGAACATCGAGATTTACCAACGGGGCCTCTAATGATTGTTAAGATGGGCTATGTATCTGTCAAATTTTAACTATTCTTTGCGATATCAAAGGGACCGACAACACAGTAGCAGATTATTTATCTAGGGCACCTATACCAGTGGATTACAGGTCTGAAGAGTACAGTGGCAAAGGCCTTTATATCAATTTCTGAAACAGTCGAGCAGGCCAAAGATAACACAGGTTCAGTAAAAACAGCCCAAGATGATTAAGGGTCGTTTTAAATGTAAAAAAAGACCAGTGGCCAAACAAGTAAGAGGAATTAAAGCCATACTTCCAAAAAAGACACGAGTTAAGCAGACACAGACGTTCTATGTGGGGAAAGGGGGGATGATAATTTAAGAGTCTAAGGAAACGGCATTGAACGAACTTCATACATCTCATTTTGGCAAAAAAACAAGATAAAAACCATGGAGATCAACTATGACCAAAAATCGATACCATATCGAAAATATTAAAAGATGTATGCCATGTTTAATAAATAAACAAAGACCAAAAAAGGTTACTCCATGGCCGGGGTGAAGTATTCGAAAGAGTAAATATTGATTATTTAGCACACAAACTATGTATTTGGATTGGTTGATTCCATGCGGTGGAGAAGTAATTCCAATGAGATCAACAAATGCGAGGGAAACTGAAGAAAAACTAAGAGAAATTTTTGCACGTTTTGGAATACCGAAAACAGTGGTATCAGACAAGGCCCACAATTTGTTTCAGAGAATTTAGAACATTCTTTCTAAACGGCATTAAAATAAAAAACATTCCGCCGATCATCCAGAAAGCAATGGACTGGCTGAAAATATGGTAAAAACATTCAAATCAAAATAAGGCGTCACTTGAAGATCCCAAAAATGAAAGAAAATCAATATTAACCTTGATATCAAGATTTTTAATAAATAAAAACCTGAAACATACCCAACAGGTGAAACACCAGCTGGGAATGTTTAACAGGAAAATAAGAACCAGATTAATTTTACAAAAAAAAATAAAATCCAATACCACGGAAAGGCACAAAAATACAACGAGTCAAGTAAATCAAAAGGGAATATAGAATAGGCAAATAATGCTGAGAGATTACCACCAAGAGATGGAGGAAATGGACGCTAGGAGAATCAAAAAAAAAGAATTGGCAAGAAAAACAAATATGTCAGGGCCCCCGGACAAGTTTGGAAAAGACACCTGAATCAAATCATTCCCTATGGGGGAGCGGATGAGTCACCTAATAAAAATTTTTCAATAATATGTCTGATTCTTTAAATAATTTCAGGTCTCAAATAAATACTAGTAAAATTTTGATAAACATTTCTTTACTAACACCAACGAATTTAATATGTCATTTTCGCACTTAAAAAGTTGGCACCAGCGTTCGAATTTCGGGCCTTGGAGCCATTGGAGGGGGCTTCGATCCACGGGGGCGACGGGGACTTGGCAGCAGCAAAACCACCGAAACCAACGGAGAAAACCGCGGTTAGAGCCTTCAACAGAGGCCAGCGCAACCTTCCCCCTTGCCCCTGAACACGACTGTGGAGGAAGCATCCTATAGTAATAGTAATAGGTTAATTTATCTGGTACTGGTGGTCATGAAGGGGTTAAGGCTTCCCAGGGAAGCGTCCCTGGATAGATCAATAAGTTCGGGAAATTTTAGCTCCGATGACGGAAGCTTTGACTCTGCGGAGTCTGGATATAAAAAAAATAATTCTAACAATGCGAGAATCAAAAAGACTCCTCAGGAATACCAGTCCAGATCAGGTAGAAAGTCAAAAATACCAGCAAAATATAAAGATTTTAAAAGGGTAAGGAGAACAAAGGAAATGTGTTAAATAAAAAAAAAAAAAAGTTATCATTGTAAAAGATAAATGTTAAATGTCATTTTAAGGGTAAATTTTGTTTGTTTGTGACGAAAATTAAATAGTTAATTGATTATCTTAAAAATGAAAAATATATATATATAATGTATATAGGTAAAACCGTAAGGGGAGGACAGTGATGTATGTAGACGATCACAGACAACTTTCAATTAAAAGGCAAATTCCCCCAGTTTTGGTAATTTTTTAAGGAAATAAGTTATGAATGTTTCTTTCAAAAGCCTGGTAATTGTAGTTACATTTGAAAGCAAAAAAAAGTCCTTAATTAATATGTTATATTAAATGTTTTTAATTGGGTACCGTTTTCCAAACATGATTGTTAGTTCATATCTATAAATTGTATGTAGAAATTTTATCGCTGCATAAAACATCATTTTGTAAAATTTTTAGCATTGATTAAGGAGGGGGAGGGCAGTAACTAAAGAAATTATTAATCTAAGTTTGGCAACAATGCCATGCGCGATTCTAAGCGATGCACAAGGCATCGGAGAAGAAAACGCTCTCTCCTACCTGGGCCGTCTACCAGCCACATGTCCTGATAGTATTGGAAACTGTGATTTAATTTGACTGTGATAATAAATAATGTGTTAAGGAAACCACCTCGATATTTTATTTCAAACACGTTACAACAGTGTGCCTTCCTAGAAATAGAAGGAACGTTTGACAACACGTCCTTTACATCTATCTCAAACGCATCGAGGCGCAGAGGGATTGACGCAACAAGCTGCAGGTGGATAGACTGCATGCTTAAACAGATCAGTATATACTTTAATTTTGAAAAAAACTCTTGTAGTCGGGTTGAGGAATGTCCGCAAGGGGAGTTTTGTCCCCACTGCAAATGGAAACCTTGTCATGGACGACCTATTTAAATGTCCTTCAACAAGGCACCAAAATTATGAAGCAGACGAGCTAGTTTATGACCCAAGGAAAATTTAACAACATATTGGGGGAAAAAAATGCAACAGGCCCTAAACGCAGTTACCAGATGGACGAGAAAGGAGGGACTAAACATAAACCCTTCAAAAATCGGCCACAGTTCCCTTTTCACCAAAAAGGAGAAATCTAGGGGCTTAGGACCCTGACCCTCAAGGTGAAACAATCAAATTGTGGGAGGGGTAAAATATTTGGGGGTTCCTAACTCTAAACTTACCTGGAACCAACATCTTAAGAAAATAAAAAAGAAAGGGAGATGATTTTTATGTTAATCCGACCCATGGAAAAATATGGGGCCTTAAACCAAACATGGTTTATTGGTTATACACCGTGGTGGTAAGGCCTATGATAACAGACGCATCACTGGTATGGTGGACAAAAATGCGACAAAGAACTGCTGTTACAGAACTGGCCAAGGTACAAAGACTTGCTTGCTTAGCTATAACAGGAGCAATTAAAACAACCCCAACCCCATGGAGTGTCTCTTAGACCTTCCACCACTTAACCTCATAGTAATGGGAGAGACAAGAATGAGCTACTTCCGACTGCCACAGAAACCAACTGGTGTCTACGCTAGTTTGGGACACAACAACATAAAAAGTCAGGTTGGACGAGACAACAGACCAGATGATTACCCAATACTCATTTAACAAAAACTTCGAGGTAAAAATTCCAGATCGAAGTGAGTGGCAGCAATCCGATCTCCTCGGCACGGTTGGAGACATTATCTGGTATACGGATGGTTCCAAAAGCGAGCAGGGAACTGGAGCGGGCGTGTACGGTGAAATGAGGAATTCAAAATTCTCCATTCCACTAAGAATACACAGTTCTGTATTTCAAACGGAATTATATGCCTTACTGCACTGTGCAAAAGAAAATAACAGGAGGGCTAACAGACAGCCAAGCGTCACTGGGGGCACTAGTAAACCCCAAGGTAACGTCCAAAATGTGCCAAAAAGAACTGGAAGTCCTGGGAGAACGCAACAGAGTAACTCTCTTGTGGGTACCAGGACACTCCGGAATAGAAGGCAATGAAAAAGCGAATGAGCTTGCAAGACAGGAATCATCCACACCATACTTTGGACCTGAACCTGCCCTTGGAGTGACCAAAACCACAGCACGAGGGCAAATCAGGGAATGGATCCGAAACAAACACGAGCAATATTGGGGAAACCTCAGTAGAATTAGACATGGAAAAAGCTTTATAATATATCCAAAAGAACGAAGGAAAAACTACTCAGACAAAGTAGGAAAAGACTTTGCATAACAGTAGGGTTACTAACAGGGCATGATAACTAAAGGCTTAAACAATGGGGACCCAAGTTGCAGAATGTGCGATGAAGGGGAAGAAACAGCCTACGCATATCCTGTGCGAATGTGAAGCATTGAATCACAAAAGACAGGCATTATTTGGGGGACCAAAAATGAGCCCACAGGAATATATTAACCAACCAGTCGGGGGGTTATACGGACTTTTAGAAGAAACAAGACTAATAAGAGGATTGGTATAAAAAGAAAATGGGAGATTAGGCACAAAAAGCCCAAGAGGCTGCGCTGCCTCCGGTAGTGAATCAAGACGGCTACCAGAGAAGGAAACGAAGAATATTGTCATAGATTCTGATAATAGTTTTGTTAAAAATAAATCAAAATGTCAATCAAAACAATGTTTTGACTTTATAAACTCAAAATTTAAAATTTGACGGAATACTCAAGAAGAATAAAAATAATTTAAAAGTACATTTGCCGCTAAGTTAAAAAATATGGCCTTCTATTTAAATTAATCAAGGTAAAGCCACTTAAATTTCTTTTTTGATTAGTTATAATTTCTTGGCATATTTTATAAGAGGGGAAGTTTATTGTAACTAATAATGTATTGTTACACTTCACTATAAAATTTAAATTATTTAAAACACCTTAATGGTTTAGGTATTATAAACCTTTTTAAAATAGACACATATTTTGATCAGAGAATCTAAAATGCAATTATATACAGAGGTTTCCTGTATATTATGAAAAATAATTTAAAAAATAACCATAATGGATTCCCATATATAACCTCGAACCCTATCAAACCGTGCAGTAATCGTTTTTTGAGGACACACAGATATAGCCTTTTATTGCCTTTGAGTTTAGGATACTTTATAAAGCCACAGCTTATAACCAAAAAAGGATTATCTGTGGAAATTAATCTCGTAAAATCGTTAGACGGCTCTTACCTCGCAACATTGAGACACGTTACTTCCTGCAAAGGAAAAAGATAGCGTCTTTAATGGCACCGAACAGCGCTCTTGCTAGAGGGATAGAAATCAGCAATCAAGCAACCGTTTGCCTCTGCATGTAATTTGTTGGTAATGGTGGATTACACAGCCTACTCGTTAACTTCAGCTATCAGGGCAAAGGGTGATGTAATTTTTTTTTTTTTTTCGTGTATTTAATAGACAGTAAGATATAATATTTACAATTATTTTTAAATAAAATACTTAAAGATGGCTTGCTCTGCAGAGAAAAAAAAGGAGTATTGCAAAATTTGTACCACTTTTGTACACATATATTCAAAAATCCCTAGTTTCCTAAGATAAATTAGTTTATGGTTTAAATAAAAAAAATAAATATCTGACCAATTCTTTGGGCAAAAAAAATATTTCTGAGAAAATTTGAAGTGGCATGGGCAAAATAGATGTAAGCCCATATAGTCTATGGTAGTTGAATTCAAAAAATCTATGATTTTAGGTTAGAAGCCAAATAATTTTTTTTTAATCATAACATTAAAATATTTTTTTTAAAAAACAATAATATAATATTTCATTATTAAATATTAGAAAAATAAGTAAAAACTTTAATTATATTTCAAAACTTAGGACAGTGTGATTACTGGGAATAACAGATTAGAGTCTGGACTTTCATCAATTTTCCCCTTTTTGCATAAATCCAAGTTTTTTCTGTTCGGTCATTT
>JAHBCN010023134.1:0-12801 GCA_019359885.1 Listronotus oregonensis | reverse complement strand
TTTTTAAAAGGGGGTTCCGCTTAAGGGCCGGGGGGGCCCCCTTTCAGGGGGTTTTAACCCCATTGCACAAAAACCCCCGGGGGGCCCTTTTTTCCCGATAGCTACGCGACTACCACCCCCACATTGTGAAATGTAAACATTAACATTTTTATTTTTGTTTTAGATTATGCGAATAAATTTTTAGTCACCTAATTTTTTTTCCTATGCCCCCTCGAAAAAAAAAATCATTTTTTAAACCCCCAAAAAAAATTTTTAAAAAAAATTGAATTTTAATTACCCACATGTTTTTTTTACTAGGACATAAAGTGGTTTGGAGAAGTGCAATGAATTAATTTATTATTTTTTTTTAAAATTTTTAAAAAATAAAATTTTTTCACAACGTTTCGAACAGTAAGTATCCCTGATCGTTTTAAAAAAAAAACCCTAAGTATCTAAGCTCATGACTACGCCTTTTTTTCCCCAACCGGGTCACTAGATAAGCCACTTTTTTTTTTAAGGGGTCCGGGGGCTGGACTTCTTTCCTGTTGGGTTGCCAAATGTTGTGAATATCTAAACTTGGTTTACTATAAACATGGAAATTGTTATTAATAGTAGCAGTTTCCTTAAACTTTCGTTTCTTTCAGTGGTATTCTTTTTAGGAACAATCCCAACATTTTTCCCAAATTTTTTTTGTTTTAGTAAGAAAACTTCAAAGGGTGTTGTGGGAAGAGAATGCTGTTTTGATGTCGTATTTTCTTGCTATTCCTCTTATTTTTTCAGTTTTTCCCCTTTTGTATGTAAGGTATAGTAAGGATCTTCATTTCTTGTTGTTAATTTGTATGAAAAACCCCCTTTTTTTTTTTTAAAAAAGTTTGAAATTGTTCTTTGAACAAGTGTTTCGGTGTAACCGTTTCGTCGCAGGTCTTCCTTGATATAATCAACTTTTTTTTTTAAAAAAAATTTTTTACTGCTACATATTGTTTTGGCATGATTATAGAGTGTTTTTATTATACCTTCTTTCGTCAAAAAATAATAAGACTCGAAATTCAAGTATTGTCCAGTGTGTTTTGGGTTTTTTTATATCTATGTTTCAACTTTTTTCCGAACAATGGTAAGAAATCCTCTTTTTTTCATGGTAAATTTATTAGAGGGAAAGCAAATTATTTAGGTGACCCCGAAATGATTTTAGTTGTTCATCACTACCGTTCCAGAAAATTAGGGTGTCATCAGCATATCGCAACCCAACTTTGGGCTTAACCTATTTTTTTTTCAATTACATGGGTTTCAAACCATTCCCGCATATATTAGCTACAACCGGAGAGGGGGGGTAAACCCATGGGAAAGGGCCCTTTTTTTCCTGGGCTTTAAACCTATCTTTAACTTAAAAAAAAAGGGAAATTTCAATTTGGCCTTAATAATGCTTAAGGACTCCTCCAGGGAAACATTGAAATTTTTTATAATGTCAATAAAATGTGAAAAAAATTTTTAAAAAAAGATGGCATCTTATCCACTAGGGTTGGATTATGTTTGGTAAAAACTTGGCTAACTAATTTATTGGAGAATCTCTGGAACTGGTGATTGGTCAGAGTGGTAAAGTCTGTCTCAAAGTATCGTATTATACCGCCGACAGCAATAAAACTGCGGATCGGTAGGTATTGGGGGGACGAACATTAGGAACGGACATTAATAATATAAAGATTTATAATTTATTGTTTATTTTGGTAAGTATAATCTTAAAATTAGATTAGGAAATTAAATGCAAAGTTTTAATAAATTTATAACTGCATTATCTACATACAAATACATTTTTAATATAAATATCTATATCTAATTCTGTTTCACTATCAGAGTCATCAGATTAATTACAATAGGATTTATGTTGTTTTGGATAGAAATATAAGAGTCCTCAATTTTTATAATGTGCTGTAGTAAATTTTTTCCAACAGAGTAATTACAAATTTAATAACACTGGGACCTTAAAGTAGGTTAACATTTTCTGCTCTGATCTTTGATTTTACTTGGTTCCACAAATGCTCTATGGGGTTAAACATACAGTGATACAGAGAAAGCTTAAGACAGTATGCCCAGCCTTTTTGGGCCAAATTATCACACACATATTGTTTCTTAATTGCATATGAATTTAGGACTTCCAAAAGATGCGTTTTTTTGTAATTGAATTCAAAATAATATCATTTTTTAAAAAAATATTCCTGGATTTCATTTTTTTGAAAGCCAGTGCTTTTGTAGCAGATGGCTGTGGTAGCTTGCGTTATCCATGACAATAACCTGTTGTTTGGAATATTTTTTTAAAGATAATTTTAAAACCAGTTTTTAAAAAGTTCTGCATTTGTATCCTTATGATAATCCAAGCTAGAATCCTTAATTATATTCTTTGCAGACAACAGCAAGCAGTTTGGAACAAACCCGTCTTCGGACCAGCGTGTATTTGGTAATGCGTTTTCCTTTATTTGAAGGTGCTTTCGTCTGACAGTTTTGGGAATCAACCCATCCTTTGATACTGCGTCGTGTGTATCGAACCATGTTTCATCAAGGTAAATTATGGATCTATTTTCTAACCAATATATTTTAATTGAAGGTAATTAAATCTCCAAGTGCGTAATCTGTGTGATTCCATTACTACTTGTCTTTTGTCTATTTTGGGTATTTAAATCCCATTTTACAAAAAACTCTATAAAGGGGGGCCCGACTAATATTTATATTGGTTTCGTCTTCGTCTAGCTTCTTTTTCATTTTTATCCAAAATAAAAATAACTCGCTTTCATAAAGACAATATATTTTCCTTCTTATTAGGTCCTGATGACTATCATCTATACGGTGAATTGAAAATCACTACGTTTTTTCTTTTGTTCAATTCTTCACTAATAATAATTTCCTTATCGATGATATTGGAGTTTTTGTAATAAGACAGGTTTCTTTTAAAGCTTCTTCTTTTAATTAGACCTCTACCGATTAAAGTTTCATACACATTTTTCACAACCTGTTTTGAACTTATAAGAAAATGATTTCGACGCGACAAGTTATATTCTCGTAAAACACTTTTTTAAACGCACATAAAAACGGTTTTTTAACACTGCCACTAAAATATTAGCCAAAATATTTATATCCTAAAAGGTTAATATCAAGAAATACCTAGCCCACCCTGCCCTTATGAACAAATGGGTTTACCCAATAACAATAGGTAACAAAATCGTTAAATGTTTATTGGGGTATGGTCCGATAAAAGCCATAACGAAATACTTTGAGACAGACTATACCTCAGTTTTATAAATCTTCGGTAATCCGTAAAAACAATGGAAGTCGGAGTAGAAGTTTAAATTTAACCAGCAACATTATCTAGAACCTTCAGAGAAGATCGAAAATACCAAGCGACAAAAAAGAGTATATTTTTGGTAACTAAATATAAAAAGGAATATAAAAATTGCGTACATTTTTTTAAGAATTACTTGCGATCAGGTCTCCCCTGAGACGCCACTGGACTTAATAACTTTAATTTAATAAGGCCTAAATTAGATCCTTTTAATAGAAATATCACTGACAAATTTAAAGAAAAAAATTTTAAAGGGTTTTTAAAAAAAAAAAGTTCTTTTTTTTCAATTTTAACACCCTGTATCTTAAAAACTATGCATTTTCGGACAAATATTTAGGAAAAATGTTGTTATATTTTTTAATAAGAAATAACCTTTTTATTGTTCGAACACCTCGTATAAATACAGCTAGACAGTATTGGTTTAAATAAAAATAAAATACCAACCAGAAAAATAAATATGTAAATCTCCAAATAATTTTATGACAAATTAAATTATCGTAACTCGTCACTCGAGAATAAATTGTCATTTCATTTTATGCCGGCAAAATGCAAATCGGGCCAATTTTCCCCTCTTCCGATTAAAAAAATCTCAATCTCGTATCAATTACATGGGCTTTTAAGCCCTGTGGACGCGCCTCGAATAAAAATTCACCCTCAACTTTAAAAGAAAAGTTTAAAAACGATTAGTGTTCCACTTATTGCGTCCGCTTGTTAATCGAAAAACCCTCGAAGATGAAAATTGATATTGGAAGTTTTTTTCGCATCAACTTTTCGCCAACATGATGCTTCTGGGGTAATTTCGAGAATATTAATTAAAAAGTTTGATTAATAAGAAATTAAGTTTTCTTACATACCAATAATCTAGGTTTAATTTAATAATTTTTAATGGGTATACAAAACAAATAATAACACAGACCCACAAAAAAAGTGGTGTATGCTGGGTGTCGGTCTAGGATTTTCTGGCGTATTTGTTTTCTGCTGTACACAAATCTGAAGTCAAAATTGGGAGTCAACAGCAAAAATAGAGAAAAGGTGTAATTTCAGATATTAACGATTTTTTTATATTTAAAACGTCAATATCTTTAAAACTGTAAAAGGTACACGAAACTTTATACGACCTAAAGTAGGTATTTTTACAAGGCGTTTAATTTAAGCTTTTTAACCTTTTTGTCTAAATGCAATATTTTTTAAATTATAATTAAAAAACTAAATTTTCAAGATTTTTGCAAGATCCCTGGAAAAAAAAGAAAGTTATTTTATTTATTAACTAATTTATTTCAAAAATTTTCTTTTATTTTATGAAAATTTTTGTATCTCTTATAGTTTATATAGTTGTAGTCCAAACATACCGAGGAAGCAGATTTATGCCGGTAAATGTACTTGTGTGGGTGTTTTGGTTTTTTCTCGATTTTTTGCTGCTTGACCCCAGTTTTGACTTTAGATTCGTGTTCAGCCCAGCACACACCATTTTTTTGTAGACCTGTGTAATTTAACACAGTGCTCAGAGGCGCGCCCTTCCAAAAAACAAAAATGAACGTACCATTTACAGATTGATTCATGAGAATTTTTGGTATACGTTTCCTATTTCACTACTCAGAAATCTCATTTCTATAGTAAACTTATTTTATTATCGTCAAAGTCGTTATTTTATTCTTAAATTTTTTAATGCAGTTTTCTGTAGCTTAAACTTTCTGTACCAAAATTACAGCCTTTTTGGCAAAAAAATGCCCCAAAAATACTTATGAAATCAAATTCCAAAAATGTTTTAAAACTGAAAATGTTTAAAGAATACCCTTGAAAATAACCAACAATGCATTTCGAGTGCAAAAATCTCCCAAAAAAACCTAAAACACCCAAAATACCTTTTAAAAAAGGAAATTCTACCAAAAAAAAAAAAAGAATAACCTTTTCGGTTTATTTTTAAATTTTTGGGGGGGGTTTTCAATTTAAAAAATTTTTTTTTGGGTTTTTTTTCCTCGGTTTTTTAAAAGGTGTAAAGGGTCCAAAGGGGGTAAAAAAAAAATTAAAAGGGTTAAAATAATAGTTTTTAACTTTCGATCCCGCCACCATTCCCCTATTGGTTTAAATTTAAAAATTTTCCATTTGCACGCGTGTCGAAACAATCCGAAAAAAAGATTTTACTGCAAAGTGCTTATCATATTTCTTTTGGCTTTAACTGGTGACTGTGGTTTGGTAAAGAGAGCTAGCTTGTAAAACGTGGCTGTTATCAATGCGTAAAGTAAACCATATTAAGGTAAACATTGTGTTTTTTTTTTTTTTTTGTTTAGATTATTATTAAGAAATGACTTGGTGGGGTAAGATGGGGTTTTTCTTTTCCATATGTAAACAAGAATTAGAAGTCGCTGCGCAGAAATAAAATATGCTGAACAGAAGAAACTAGGGAAAAAAACAACGAGAAAAAAAAGAGAGGAATTAAAAAAACATAATAGGCCTAATACAAAATCTCAAAATAAAAAATTACGGAATAGTAGCAGAACAGCAAACGAGCAAGATTCTCATATCCAAAATTGAAAGTGCAGAAAAGGAGGAGACGCCATTGTATGGCGCTGTACTTCATTTCCATTAAGGGAGGTTATCGTGCTCAAATTGTGAAAAATGGGCACATAATAGCTGTGCAGGAATCAACGATGATGAGTACGAAGCCATTTATGTTTGCGAGTTTTGCCAGTGGAAATATTAATTATTTTGTCTTATAATCAATATTTCCCCATCTTACCTGAAGAGGGTACCCCATCTTACCAACACCATGGAGCAAGATGGGGCAAAACACCTTTTTTTAATTTTGATGTTTTTTCTCTAAAATGGAAAACTAAAAGTTCCTAATGTAACCAAATCTTGGAAGAATAATAAATACTAGAGAATTTTAAAGTAAATACGATTATCTTGGTGTAAAAACTTTGCTTTTATTGACCTTTAACCTTAAGTACCCCATCTTGCTACCCTCTTCCCTACAGCTGTGCCAAAGTTATTAAAAAAACAAATTTTTAAAAAATTTATTTTTGGGATTTCTCAAAACTTCCGGTGGGAATCGTTAAAATAGTATAAAAAATCTAAGTTTTGTGAGGACCTTTTTTTAAAAGGGCCCAATGGGGATTTTAAAGGGGCCAACTTAACAAAATCAAGGGACTCCCCATTCCAGCCACGGTCAAGTGTAGCAAGAAAAGTGTGAATTTTTTTTAATTGCTATAAAATTTATCCCATACGTCGATAAAAAAGCTTTACTTCAAAAATTGTGATGATAGGGTGGCATTTCTTTTAGTGTCCAGGGGCAGCGCTAAGGTTAAATCCAGCTTTGACCCTATACCATCAGGATTTTAATAAAATGATCTTCATTTAAATATAAAATTTAGTTGGTAAGCAGGTGGGTGCAAATTACAATATCCACTGTTTATATCTGGCAACCCAATAGTCTGTAAGTAAAATAAATTAAACGTGTATTCGCCGACTATTGCAAATAACTACAAAAAAGTCTCCTAGAAATGATAGTAGTATTTTTTACAATTGCGTTTACTAAATCAATGTTATAAATTCTCTATTACAACCACACAAAGTTAAAAAAATTAATTAAAAGTCAATCAAAATCGGAGTCTTAAGGCAGTTGTCGAAAAAATTATAGTGTAGATCGTACCCGCCCCGATCAAAACATGGTGTACAGGCGTTTGATTTTGATTCATTTTGAATTTTTCTCTAAAAATGACTGGCAGACAATTAAACGTTGTCCATTCTTCTGTAGGGCTCTTCGCCGCGGGGAGATCTTCCTTCTCTTCACAAACTAATAAATATGTATTAAAATTTTAAATTTCAGAACGGCTAATAATACGCTGCGTTTCGATATACCGGCGGTGTCAGTCAGGTTTGATATTCGATACATATACTGCCCAACATTTAAGAATAATAGTAAGACAACTTAAAATTTTAGTTCTATCGGCAAGCGGGGGTGAAATCGGGTTAGGTTGCTTAAGTGTTTTTTGAAAAAAATAAATTTCTTGCTATTTTTGATATGAGGATAGCAGGAAATTTTTGTTTCGTTAAATACTTGTCATTATCCACGATTTTATAAATATTTGGGTGTCATCCTAACTTTAACTTACCTGGAAACAACATCTTTAAAAAAAAGAAAAAAAGCGGAGAAGACTTCTTAAAAGACGCATTTAGGGGAAAAAACATGGTTCCCGGGGTTTATTGGTTATACACCATGGGGGTAAGGCTATGATAACAAACCATCACTGGTATGGTGGACAAAAATGCAACAAAGAACTGCTGTTAAGAACTAGCCGGTACAAGAATTTTTTTAAAAACAAACAAATCCCCCACGCAGCCATGGAGTGTCTTTTAGACCTTCCACCACTTAGCCTCATAGTAGAAAAAGGCCCCTTTTAGAAGAACCAACTGGTGTCTACGCTATTTGGAACACAACAAAATAAAAAGTCAGGTTGGCGGCAACAGCCTGGAGAAAGAACAGACCAGATGATTCCCCAATAATCATTTAACAAAAATTTTAAGGGTTTAAAAATTTCAGATCGAAGTGAGTGGCAGCAACTCGATCTCCCCGGCACGGTTGAAGACATTATCTGGTATACGGATGGTTCCAAAACCGAGCAGGAAACTGGAGCAGGCGTGTACAGTGAAATAAGAAATTCACAATTCTCCATTTCACTGGGAACACAGAGTAACTCTCCTGTGGGTACCAGGACATTCGGGAATAGAAGGCAACGAAAAAGCGGATGACGCTTGCGAGACATGGATCATCCACACCATACTTTGGATCAGAACCTGCCCTTGGAGTGACCAAAACCACAGCACGAGGGCAAACCAGAGAATGGGTCCGAAACAAAACCAAAAGGGAATTAAAATGGGGCTTTATAAAGGGCCCACCAAAAGAACAAAAAAAAGAACTACTCAGACAAAATAGGAAAAAACTTCGCATAACAGTAGGGTTACTAAAGGGCAAATTAACTTAAGAAGGGCACCTACACAAGATAGGCTCCTACAATGGGGACCAAGTTGCAGAATGTGCGACGAGGGGGAAGAAACAACCTACCTTTACGAATTGAAGCATTGAATCACAAAAAAAAGGCATTATTTGGGTAACCGGAAATTAAACCCACAATTAGAAGGGCTTTTGAAGGAAAAAACTAATGGGAGGATTGGTATGAAAGATAATGGAAGATTAGGCACAAAAAGCCCAAGAGGCTGCGCTGCCTCCGGTAGTGAATCAAGACGGCTCCCAAAGAAGAAGAAGAAGAAGAAGAAAGATTTTTTAACCAAAAAATAGCTTTTTTAAAATTTTTGAGCTTTATTTTTCACCACGTTATCAACGGGTGTGATTTTGTTGCTATGCAGGCAAGCACTCAATTGCTCTTTTAGTATAAGCAACAAAGTATTTAATCCCAAATTTTAAGTATTTTAACCAGATTCTATGAAAAAAGGTAAAAAATGGCTGTAGGTCTATCCATTTGCATCAGTGAACTATTCCTGGTCGTAAAGTTTCCAGTCTCAAAAAAAAAAATTGATAGTTTATTTTAAAATTAACAAAATCAGCTTATTGACACATATCACGCAGAGACATGTCAATCTTGTTTTAGAATCCGTTTCGTCCTAACGTATAGCCGACGATATTGTTCAGTTTTGACTGAGCGTTTGACCGGTGATTTTGCTCTTAAAAGATTTCTTTTTAAAAACGAATTATTTTTTTCGTTACTTGCAGGCCAAATACTGCTAGAAAACAAATTTTTTAAATTTTTGGAGCGATTACGGACAATCGAAATTATCCAAGTCAAATATTTATCTGCCGAAATAAAAAATCTACAATTTTTAAACCTTTGAGAAGTTTCTCTAAAAAAACCCGGTACCACTGCTGGTAAAAATTTGACGTTTCTAACATCATAAGTATTTAGTTTACGCTTGGTGCTGTGAACAAAAAAAAATTGGTTTGGGGATTTTTACAATTTTTAATTTTTTTTTAGCAACGAAGTGCGATTAAATTTTCTTGCGCAATAAAATTTCTTGTGCCGAAACGTTTAGAATAAAAAAAGGGAAAATTTTTTTTCAAACGTTGCTCAGCCCCCAAAAATTTGCCTGTTTAGCTCCGTGTGACTTCTATTTTTCCCAAAAAATCAAAAGACCATTTAAAAAGGGCGCGTTTTAAGTTGATTGAAGAGATTCAATGGGAAATGCTAGTGCAAAAAAAGGGCCCTCCCCCAAAAACGACTATTTAACATGCAGGGAAAGGGCTGAAAAAAACTTTTGGGACAATTTATTT
Source organism: Listronotus oregonensis (assembly GCA_019359885.1). NCBI lineage: Eukaryota > Metazoa > Arthropoda > Insecta > Coleoptera > Curculionidae > Listronotus > Listronotus oregonensis. The sequence continues at coordinate 3,211 of JAHBCN010023134.1, read as the reverse complement.
TATCGGGGGGGGAAATTTTAAGGTGACAAAATAATTTAAAAAAAATAAATAAAGATTTTTCATTTTATAACAAAATTCACCTTGGTTTTTGATTAAGTAGGAATTTTAAAAAAAAAAAAAGGCATTAATAATCCCAAAACCCAAAAATAAATAGTAAAAAATGAAAGAAGTTACAAAAGAAGGGTAATACAACTTTTTTTTGGGGCAGTATTGATCGAATACGTCGCTCTTCAAAATTTTCATATAGCATCAAGACAGCAGATAGCCGAACGAAAGGGCCCGGAAAAAAAGGCGCGTTTTTTCTTCCGAAGAATGAGTGACCCCCAAATGTATCCCCCGTGTGCTGCCCCCCCCTTTCGAATACGTACAGAAAAAAAAGAAGAACCGATATCACGATTGTGTTAAAGATAATATTCTTTGTTTTTATACCTTTAAAATAACTTGATCTACTTTTTTATACGGGGTAAAAAAAAGGGGGGTTTTTAAAAGGATTTTTTTTGGGGGGTTTTTTTTTTAAAAAAAAAAGTTAAATATCCATCTTGTGTATTTTTTTTGTGTTTGATGTTGTCATAAAATAAATATCAAATATTTCCTTTTTTAAATTGTTTTTTGTCGTTTATACATCCTAAATAGGGTGAAATTTGGGGGTTTTTAAAAGTCGGAATTATACCCATTTGTATTGCCGTCATTAAGGTTTATCTTTGTTCAGTACATTCCAAACAGCGGTGACAACCAACTTTTGAGAAAAAATTGTGTCCGATAAATATTAATTTTTTATATTTTTGGTTATGTGCGAAGTATCTGCCAATGTCAATTAAATCCATTTGTGTCAACTTGTTGTCAAAACTTTTTCAAAAAGTTTTAAAAACCCCCAAAAGAAGATGAATAGCAGGTGTTAGAACAATCCATCTGAAAATTTAAATATCTTTTTTTTTTTTTCAAGGGAAAAGAAACAAGCCCAAAAGGGAATTGTACTTCAAATTGAGAATTTTGCGACCCGGGGTTGCACCCACATTAACCCAACCCATATTAAATATAAAAATGGGATAAAATCAGGCCCAGACCGCTTTTCAGTAGTCTTCATGAAAATATCAAAAAAAGAACTGCTTGATTCCGTGTATAACTTTGGGGAAAAGATATGGGGCGAAAACGCCGGGGGGGGAAAATTTAAATTAAAAAAGGGTTTTTTTTTTGTTTGCAAAAAATAGTCGGGGGATTTTTTGCAGAGCAGTTTCTAAATAAAAAAAACAATAAATATTAAATATTTAATTTATATAATATACATATTTTTTTAAATTTTAAAAATTTTTTTAAATTTTAAATATTTTATTTTTTTTTTTGTTTTAAATTTTTTTTCTTGATCTTCCCCGTAATTATCTTGTTTTTAATTAATAATTTATACTGTGTTGAAAAAAAAGTAACTTTGTCTTTATGATTTTTTTAAAATTTCCATTCAAAATTAAGTTTGTTTTTTAAAAAAGTTGATTTTTTTTTTAATATCATTAACGTGGCCATATTTCGGCAAAATAAACATAACTACTAAGTATTTTTTTACTTTAAAGGGGCCCGGGGGCCGGGGAAAAAAAATCTTGCCCCCTTTTTTTCAAAAAGTCCCACAAAAAATTTTTTAACTTTTATGGCTTTTTATAAACAAATGTTTTTCAAAAAATTTCACTAAAACTACCTTAGACATACCTCAGGTAATAATAGTTATCGTCAAAGTTTCTGTTCGTTTTCATTATACAAAAGCGTTAAGAAAATCTTTTTAATCGACAATAATTCGACATAAACAAGCATCGACGCCCGCAAAAATTTTGGGGTTTAAAATAAGGTTATTAACAGTTCAGAAGATTTCCGAAACCAGAAAAAAAAGAAAAACCAAACTTTTCCCCCCTTTTTTTCTATCAATCAAGCAGTCTCATTTTTTGTACATTTGTCTATTTGTCTTTTTTAGCAAAAAAACCCCAAAAAACAAAATTTCGCTATATTTGAAATATTATTTGGGGGCACAATTTATTCTATGTATTTCCCAAAAAAAAATATGTAACATTGGCAACAATAAGACAAAATTTCAGGAAGAATAAAATATTTTGGTTTTTCCTTGAACCTTTGAAGATGGATAAAAAATATTTTTTAAGTAAAAAAAAAAAAAAAAAAAAATTTTTGATAGGCCAGATATTGTTTATAAAGAATCGTTTTTTGGGGGGTATATAAAAAAAATAAATTTGGGGTTTGGGCAAGGGGTCTTTCATGCTAAAATGAACAAGCACAGGTTCAAAAAAAAAAATAAAGGTAAAAATATTTGACTAACTGTTTCAAAAAAACCCAAATTAGTTTTTTAACAATATTGCTTGATAAAAAATTATTTTCCTAACAAGTGCGGAAAGTGATACTTTTCGCCGCGTTGCTGTTACACAAACGACCCCCGCGGGGTTCGGGGAAGCCTAAGAGCGGAAAAGTTACTTTCTCTTCTAATTTTAAAAAAATTTAAAAAAATATTTTTATTAACGAAGAAAATTTTTTAAAAATAATTATTATTCTTAATATTTTTAGTAAAAGTGCAATTGGGGTTTTTTTTTTCAAATTTTTGCTGACGCAAGTTGCTTTTCTGTAGAAAAGGTTTTTGGGGGTGGGTTGGGTTCTTTTATAAGCCAATCTTTTACAACTATGAAAGTAGTTTCTTGAACCGAAAGGTTTAGTACATTTGGGGAAAAAGGCATTACGGTTGTTTCTGGATAATGAAAGGTGTTCCGGTAAAAATTTTGGGGGTTTTTTTTGAAATATCCTTTTTAAAATTTTTGAAAATTTTTGAGGTATCCTTAGGCGTTAATCTTCCCTCCAAAACGTTTAATGTTGGAATTTTTTTCCCCCGGGTTTGCGAGAAATGTGGCGAGGGGCAAAGTTTCCTAGTATACAATTCCCCCTTTTGGGGAAAAATTTAGATAGGCCCTATTTCCGATGGAATTTTCCGAAGGTATTTGGGCCCATAAATTTTACTGTACACCTACAATCCTTTTATAGTTCCAAAAAAAAGCCTGTATGGTGTATATTTGTATATGGAGTTCGGGTTTCTTTAAAAAATTCTTTCTATATTGATTCAAAAAATTTTTATTTTCCCTCTTCAAAAAGACAAAGCTTCTAAGTTTATTTTTTTTAGTCTGGGATATGTATCAATTTTAAACTTCCTTGGTCTTCAATATAGTTCGGGAAT
>JAHBCN010023133.1:0-12943 GCA_019359885.1 Listronotus oregonensis | reverse complement strand
ATATATATATATATATATATATATATATATATATATATATATATATATATATATATATATATATATATATATACTGTGGTTAGGGAGGTTATACAAAAATCGGAAAAAAGTGTAGTTTCCATTGCTCTATGGCATCTTTGATTTTTTTTTCGATTTCGACATGTTCCCGTCATTGTTTTGTGGAATAAAAAAAACTCAAACCTGTCTAAAATGGCGGGAATTTTTTTTCTTATTTTTTAAACGGAATCTACTTTGTTGACTCATAAATAAAATATTTTGTCCCCTGCAAATTTTTCTGAAAAAAATTATTTTGCTTGCAAAATTAAATGATCTATATTTCAGCTTTATGAATTTTTTACACGAAAACAACGGGTCCTACAATTTTTTTTTATAGAGGTAAAAGATCTTAGAATTTTTCAGAGAGTACAAGGAAATTTTTTCAGAATTTTTGAAAACATTTTTGATTTTTTTTATTTTTGCAGAGAATGAAATTTTGGCCAATTGTGAAATACAAAAACGAGAAAAATCAAAAATGTTTCCGAAAATTCTTAAAAAATTTTGTTGTACTATCTGAAGAATTCTAAGATCTTTTACTTTTATAATTTTTTTGTAGGACCCGTTGTTTTCGTGTAAAAAATCATGAAGCTTAAATAAATAGATCATTTTTTTATTAATTCAATTTTCCCAGCATAATAATTTTTTTTCAGAAAAATTTGCAAGAGACAAAACATTTTATTTTTGGATCAACAAAATAGATTTCGTTCAAAAAATGAGACAAAAAAATTTTTCGCCATTTTAAATAGGTTTGAAATTTTTTTTACTCCACAAAAAAGTGCCGAGAACAAGTCGAGATCGAAAAATTTTTCTAAGATGCCATACGACAATGGAAACTACACCTTTTTCTGATTATTCTGTACCCTTAAACTTTTTTTTCGCTGATACCATTTTTGGAGAAGGTGAGGTGTCCGTTATACAGAGAATACAAAATATATATATATATATATATATATATATATATATATATATATATATATATATAATATATTATATATATATATATATATATATATATATATATATATATCAGGGTTATCCAAATTAAGTGTCCACCATTGGTAACTTTTTATTAGTAAAAATACAAAGTTGTTTAAATTAGCAAACTAGTAGCATTTTTAACGCTGGTAAAAATGAGAAATAAAAAATAATTGAGAATCGTTATTTTGATTTTTCAGTAAAATAAATTTTTTTTAATGAAACCCTGTATATTATATTTTTTTCTGTTAAAACATCAAATTTTAAACAAAAAAGTTTATAATGACTTTTCCGCTAGAGTCAAAAATAAAGTCAAAATAACGATAAATATTTTTAACTATTTGCAGTATTAAAATATTAAGACGGCTATGAAAACAACATGGCCTTCGCGATTTGACAGCATTAAGATAAGCGACAAATTGCTAAACTGGACATACTCGCAACTAGAAGGCTTTGAAAAACAATGATAACATTTTACGAATCTTTTATAAGAAAATAATAAAAAAAAATTGTGGTTAATTTTTTTTTTTGAAAATAAAAAAAAAAGTTCGGTGGATTTTTTAAGTTTTTTTATTATTTCTTTTTTTAATCAAAAAATTGACATGTTTAATTTTTTTAAAATTATTCTATTTTTGATGAACCTTAAGAATAAAAATATTTAACGACTCAAAAAAAAAAGAATCACATTGATTTTATATCCCCAAAAAGTGAAGCCCCACTAATACACAATTAAGCATGTACGCATGACGTCACCAAAAGTGTGGTTATAGTTTGTAGATCAACAACAGACCTTTTGTGTTTTGTGCCCAACACCATTGAATTCTTGTGGTAAAAAAGTTTTGGTTAGTTAGGGACACGAAACATCCAAGTATTTTATAAATATCGTTTGTAATTTTACCTTTCCCAAAAATAAGACAAAATCTTGTATGCTTTCATATCTTCCATTGTATATGCACAGGTTGAATAAACAAGATACATAACTATGTCTGGATAAATAATTTTGGGAAAGTCAATCATATTTCGGAAGCAGGTTTTAATGTCTACTAGGTAGGGATCAACCACAATTTTTGGATTTTCTTTTCATAACAAGGTTTATGACCTGCATCCAGCTCTCCAGCATATACATTAAAACTCCTAAATAGTTATTTCGGGTAAGCAGCCCAGAGCAGAAAAGTTACTTTCCACAAGTGTTAGGAACAATATTTTTTTTACATGCGAGAGGAAAAACCAATATAATTTTTAAGATTTATGATTAAAATATTATTTATTAACGAAGGAATTTTTACACTAATTATTATTATTAACGTTTATAGTAAAAGTGCAATTGGTTAACGTTAACGACGGCGGTTTTGGGTTCTTGATGAGCCAATCTTTTGCAATTAAGAAAGTAGTTTCTTGAACCGAGAGGTTTAGTACATTGGAAGATGGCATTCACGGTTGTTTTTGGATAGTGGAAGATGTTTCGGTAAAATTGAGTATTTTGTGTGAAATATCCTTTCTAAAATTTGTTGAATTCTCGAGGTATCCTTCAGCGACTGATGTAGACTTCCAGCCTCCAAGATGTTTAATGTTGGATATTTGTTCTCCGGAGTTTGCGAGAAATGTTGCAGAGGACCGGCGAAAGCTATGCCCAGTATACAACACCCGGTTAGGAAGTTTGAGATAGGCCGCTATTTCCGATGGCATTTTTTCGAAGGTATTAATGCCGATACATTGTACTGTACACACTCCGTGTTTATAGTTTACAAAAAATCGCCTATGTGGTGTTGTCGGATTTCTTAAACTGGCGTACTTTCTATATAGATTCAAAAATTTTCCATTTTCGGCATCTCCAGAAATGACAAAACTTCTAGAGCTGTGAGTCTGGGATGTGTATCAATACTAAATTTCCTTGGTCTTTAATATGGTCCAGACATATTTTTGTTAACTCCTCTCTACGACAAGCGCCCGCTAAGCCAAAAATCGTAGCCACTTTTATACGTAAATAAGTATCATCTGGCGCTTCATCCATGAATTTCGAAATTTTTTCTTTTAAAAAGACTTCAGCCTTTTTGGGTCTTAAACCAACGCTTTGTTTTTTAAGGTAGGCCGTCACTTTGAAATCTTGCTTAAATCTATGTTCTTTCGTAACTTAATGATACATTTTAGCATAGAGTATCTAGACCATAATGTATTGGGTTTACATGTTTTGATAAATAAGAGAAATAGGCCAAAAAATCTCTTCTTTAAAAGGCTTCACATCTTTACTTTGACAACAGCTCTCAAACATAACAAATTCTTTTTCATACCTGTGACGAGATTTTATGGGCAAGAGATCTGTACTTGCTATTTCTGCTGCTTCGATAATCGATGCTGGTAAATCGTCGTCAGAATCCATTGAAAATGTTTCTCCTATTTGGTTGAAAAATGCGTGACAGAAAATTAATTTTTGATAGATGCATAAACAATTAGTTGGTTGCTATGGATTCTTTGATAATTTATATTGAGTTATTAAAAATATGTACTTACATTTGGTAAATTAGGTTTATTTTATTTTATTTAATAATGTTATAAAAAGACTGCAAAATTACAGCAAAATTCAGTTTATTCAAATATATAACTATTATAAGCAAAATTATGCATTATTTTATAATTAGATACTAATTTTTGTTTCAAAAATTAAATTATTTTACTTTGCCGCACTAGTGTGGAAAAATGCCATTTTTCGCACGCAGATTAGTGCGGAAAAGTTTAGTTTTCCGCACGCTTGTAGAAAAAATATTTGTTTTTTAAATCAATCACCGCATAATTAGACAATGAAAACATAAAATTGACATTTGGATGTCACGTGCCGCACATAATCAATTACCTGGTTTTTTTTTCTGGGAGGACGGCCAATGTACTAAAAAAATATTAAAAATTTTAAACAAAGTCCAAGATGTAAACAATCAGCTAATGAAATTTAATTTATTTTTCACCAAAAAAAATGCTTACCCTAACTTTGTTCATCCCTGACATAATTTCGTGTGGGTGTCATCCGTAATTTCGGGGTAGCATCTTTCAGAAAAAACGTCAAGGGGCGGGTGGGGAGACGTTCCCTTCGTTTTCGTAATTACATTTTTTTAATTTATCTTCCTTAGCGTTTTTCCTTTTTACCCGTAGGACAAATTACGTTGATAAGAAGGGCACAATACATTTTGGGTCCTATGAATTCCCGTCACTTTATAAATTTATAAAAGCCCTGGCGCAAGAAAAAACGTCTTTTGAGAATGACACCACGCAAAAATAAAATGGCGTGACGTTTAGTGTAAGAGACGCACCTTGATACCTATAAAGATTGTTAATAATTCCTCACAATTTAAAAAAAAATTGTCTTCCTTAAAACATATGAGTGTTACTGTAATGATTATGAAGATTGATTGCTATAATGTGCTATAAATTTAAGGTTAAATAAGAAACACATAATAAAATACGACCTTTTTGACACAAAAGCTACTAAATATCCTAATTTTTAATCAGATATAGTCAGGGCCGTATCTAAGTAGGGCCGCGCCCTTGGCGGGGCTTAACATTTGCGCCCTCCCCCCACACATCAAAGGATTTGGGAAGTATGGAATACCCCTTAACGAAAACAAGGATTCCGGGGGTTATTTCAGTTGCAGGTTTAAAATTTTTTGAACCGAGAATTTCGTTTCTTTAAAATACCAATTTTGTGGTGGAATTTGCACAAAATTCTATATTTTCTTTATTTGAAAATATTGGCCTACCATTTAAAGGAGACTGATTTACATAAAACAACTGTTTGTTCTGACTGAAAGAAGTGGAATGTAAATTATCTTTACATCCATATTTGCGGATGATTAAACATAGTATAAATTTGTTAACAATAAAATCGTAGTTACAAAAATGCTGTGCATCCCAGGCCTAATAAAACATTTATACTTTAATAAATTAAATAATATACAAAAAAAAAAAAAATGGTGCTGCCCCTAATGTATAAAATACCAATTTATCCGCAGCCTAAATATTAAAAATTTTCAAAGAGTTACATTCTTGCTGTAGGTATCAGAATAAATTGATATTTTATTAATAATTCATACATTTTTTAGTCTAATATATTAAAAATAATTAAATTAATTATATAAGTTAAAAATTTGTTATTAAATTGTTCTGTTGTTATTTATGTATTTGATTCATTTTGCAAATAAATTTAATAATAGCTGATTTTGCGCCCCTCAGGAAGCTGCGCCCTTAAAGAGCGCCCTCTCACGACCGCCTAAATACGGCCCTGGATATAGTTTATTTTTAAATTTGGAAAATACCACAGTCGCATCAGCCATGGAGGATTCTTAGGGCAAATAAAATGTATAAAAAATTTAAAGATATGCCAGTTAGAAAATGCATAATAAAGCTCTTGTTCACTGAAGATGTGGCTCTAGTACCACTTATTAAGAAACCTTTTTTTATATGGTATTTTGTATGTAGAGCAAATATTGTATTCTATTTTTATGTTAAAAATAAACTTTTGTTAAATGTTTTAAATTTATAAAATGCTAAATACTTTTTAGATGTAATTGTAGAAAAAGTATAATGTGCAACACACCAGTCACCCCCGGCTCGTGTAAGAAAACCGTCACATTCGTGTAAAAGTATTTTTGCACAATATAAAACTAAGAACAAAATTGAAAACACAGATTATTTAAAAATATGCCATATTAGTTATGTCGTTGATAGTTTTCTCACAAACTATGAAAAATAAGGCAACTCTTTTCTTTAAAGCGTTTTTCCCTAACCTGTCAAATATAGGGAGGGGGAGGAGCGAATGTACATTTGAAAAAGATTAAAAATCTTTTTTTCGGCTTAACCGATTTTGATAAACTAGGTCTCGTTTAAAAGAGCTTTTACCAGGGCTTAAGATAAAATATTAGAAACATTCATTTATATTTTTGTTTTATCCCTTGAGACTGATTTGTGACAAAGTTATAAATTTTGTCAATTTTTTCGAAAAATTTAAATACAATGGTATTATTATTATTATTATTATTAAAAGCCCATTAAAAAGAGCATCAAAAAGTCAAGATACTGGTGCAAACCGCATTTCGATATCTAAATTAATTCTCGAGTTATTGCCAAAAAACTGCATTACTCGTATTCTTTCTTATTTTTAGCTGTCAGATAAACAACACGGTGTTTTAATTAAAAATCCCATGACAAAAAAATAATTTTGTTTTTCTACAAATATTAAATAATATTAATAATATCCTTATTATTTGTATATCATCGAGTTATTAACAGCATTCATAATTACACAGCTCGTGGATAAAAATAGCTGATTTATTATTATTTACGAGCTCTGGCTAATTGTATCTTCATTGTGCTGAAATAGAATGCACATTTCCAGTTTCTCTTAAACGAGTTGTTGAACGTCCAAACACTTTTTTTATTAAAATGCCGTCTTTCGGAATATCTTATGGCATATTGACTTGCAGCAATAGAGGCATTTTGAACATTTTCGAAATAAACGGCTAGCATTGCCTCTTATTCTACTACCGAGCCTCGGTAGTAGAATAAGATATAATTAAAAATTACTTAATTACGATGAACTACACTGCTACTAATAATAACGATGAACTGCGATAAACAAGAACTAAATTTAAAATTATCAGGTTTGACAATCAATGCTCTTGCCATTTTTGACGTCCCTGTTTGACGCTGCGTTGTTTATCTGACAGCTTCGAATAGAAATGATACGAGTAATACAGTTTTTTTGGCAATAACTCGAGAATTAATTAAGATATCAAAATGCGGTTTTCACCAGTATCTTTACTTTTTATGCTCTTTTTAATGGACTTATAATAATAATAATAACCATTGTATTTAAATTTTTTGAAAAAATTGACAATGTTTATGACTTTTACACAAATCAGTCTCAAGGGATAAAATAAAAAAATAAATTAATTTTACCAATATTTAACCTTAAGCCCTGGTAAAAGCTCTTCTAAACGACACCTAGTTCATCAAAATCGGTTAAGCCGAAAAAAAGTTATTAAATTTTTTAAAAATGTACATTCGCTTTTCCACCTCCCTATATTTTTTTTTTATCTTGGGACAGTCCAACAAGGTTGGGGAAAAACGCTGAAAAGAAAAAAGATTTCTTATTTTACATAGTTTGTAAGAAAACTATTAACGACATAAGTTAATATGGAATAATTTTAAATAATTTGTGTTTTCAATTTTGTTCTTAGTTTTACGCCCTCTGACGGTGGAATTAGAAACTTAAAAATAATTTCCAGCATTTTTTCGAGGTTGGTTTTACAATCAATATTCTTTCCGAAAGCTATGCGATAAAGGGTTCTCGAGATATCGCCGGAGGACGACCTTATTACACACCGTACACACCGTATGTACTTCAACTTTCTTTTTATATATATATATATATATATATAATAATATATATATATATTTTTATATATATATATATTTATATATATTTTATATATATATATATTAATAAAAATAATATATATATATATATATATATATATAAAATTTTAATATATACAATAATGCTAAAATTTGGATATTTTATATTATTATATATATATATATATATATATTATATATATATATATATATATATATATATATATATATATATATATATATATATATATATATATATATATATATATATATATTTTATATGGAAGAATACGGCACTATTTTTTTGCAGCAACCAGGCTTGGTGATTGATTAATTTTAAGGTGTCAACTTTAAAAAAGCCCACAAAAAAAGTACCTGGAACTTCATGTTTTCGGGGTCGCTGAATCCTAATCGTGCCAAAGTAGCGAAGTTGGTTCGCGTTTTTTCAGAAATCAGCAATAATGCTGAAAATTTGCGATTTTTCCTCAGCATTATTGCTGATTTCTTAAAAACCGCGAACCAACTTCGCGCTAGCGACCCCAAAAACATAGAGTTCAGGTGGTCTCGTCTATCGCGCAGGGCACTTTTTTTGTGAGCCTGTGTAATAAAATAAGTTGTTTTCAAATTTCAGTTAAATTTGTTTTAGCAGTAGGTCATAGTATATTACATACCCAGGTGGAAAGTGTTTCATTTCTGTCGAGAGATGCGTTAGTAGACCGAGGCGCAGCCGAGGTTTACTATACTTCTCGAGACAGAAATGAAACTTTCCACCGCGGTTTGTATACTATTTTATTTACAATCATTTTATTCATTTCCTATTATTTTAAATTGAAATTATGAAAATTGATCCGGTAATAATTTTATTAGGCGGCCGTGCTTCGCAATTTGTATCGTTGTCATGGTAACGGGTTGTCAAAGTGTCAATACATACAGTGTAAGATAGACGCTTTAAATTTGAATAGTACCTAATTTGTTTTAATTCCTCAAATCCAAAAAAAAAAAATGTTATCAGATGAGGAATTTAAGTTTGCTGCTAGTCCACCAGAAATTCGAGAATATTATTATTATTATTCTTGAAATTAAAAAAAAAAATTACTTTCCAACCGAGTGGAAAGTGAGCACTTTCCACCCGGGTGGAAAGTAGAAGTCAAAAAACGTCAACTTTCCACCTTTCAAAGATAGGTGAAATGTCATTATTACATGCATGGTTGTAAATCAACAGTATTTTTTAGAAACTTACTGAAAGTAAACAACCTATTTAATCATGACTAAAATTCTTAAGTATAAAATACATGTTTTAGTTGTCATTTAAAAATTTATTTTAACCAATGGTTAACACTTTTTGGGTTGACCTAGGAGGCGCCCATTAGTTACATAAGGTGATTTTTCGACTCCCCCCTTGGTAAAATGTTGTTAGATTTGGCTTGCCTCCCTTCCTCCTTCCCAAATCTCATGTAAGATTTTTAAAATAAGTATTTTTAGTGTAAATACGTATATTTAGTGTAAATACATTTACATGTGCTTGATTGCTTTGGATTTAGTATTAAATAAAAAACATACTTTTCCCACTTATTTTTATTTATCATGAAAAAATATCATTGTGCAAGATTAGGTTATTGTATTAGCTTGTATAGGATTAGCTAAATTTTTACTTATTTTAATCCAGTTTTCTCGCCCTTTTACACTATTTCTTGCGAAAAAGCGGTACTTGATATTTGCCGAGACTTCCCTCTCCCCACATAAAATTAGCGAAGATTCGGCTAGACCAGTTTTTTCTCTCCCTCTTTCTTTCTCTTTTAATATTTTAAAGTGTGGTACCCTAGAATTCACTAAAATATTCACCAAACTAACCTGGTAGCTGCAAGAAAAATAACATCTTCCATAAACGAACAATTATTGCAGTAATTTTTAAAAACCTAAAAGTGCGCGAGCGCAGATAGAAAAATTTTACGCCAAAAATGCTTCAAACTGTATAGACGCCTTAACCTAAATTCATAACTTTTAGGATATTCCAGTTTTCTATATTTTAGCACTTTCTTTAGACTATTTCTATAAGGAATCTTTCGGTAAAAAAATAATTATGTGTGTTTTAAATTAATTAAATATATTTGAAAGAAAAAAGAACTGAAAAAAAACCTAAAACCTTTTTTGTACAAGAAAAAACTGCTTTTAAAGCCACAATATAACGGCTCGCAGAAGGATTTGACCCAAGGCAGCAGGAACACTGAAGGATAAGTAATTCCTTCTAAGAACCCCTAACGCAATTAGATGGGGTTGGAAAAAAATTAGGGTTGAAAACTTCGTTCGGACTCGCTTTGCCCTGCCGAAACTGCTCTTACGGGTCATACTATCGCCCATTTAAATAAAAAAAGGGGTAGAAAAAAGCACATAAAAATGTAGAAGACACACGGATGATGTGGGGTAAGGTTTTTTTTTATTGATTTTATATCGCATGAATGAGGAAGTGTTTAAAGTAAGGGTTGGAAAAAATCTTATCTTATTTAATGATCAGATAAAGATATTTGTTTAAAAATATGTGACTATCTATACAAATATTATAAAGAGGAAATATTTGATTGTTTGTTTGTTTGCATTAAATAGACTCCGAAACTACTGGACCGATTTGAAAAATTATTTTATCATTAGAATCCTACATTATCCCATTTAAACATAGGTTAGGAAAAAAAATTAGGAAACATATCCCCTAAAGGGGGATAATGGGGGGTGAAAGTTTGTATTGAACTTTATTATTTCTGGACTTAAAAAACAATTGGTATTTAGGCTTTTCATTATGATTAAAAATTATCTGTTTTAATGTTTTTAGACTACAGCTGTTGGGGAGGTTAAAATGGGGATGAAAGTTATATGTACAGAAAAATTGTCATTTCTGAAGTTGTAAATATGGAAGTTGGTAATTAGACTATTTTACCCAGAAGAGTCGGAGACATTAGCTAATAAAGGATTTAAGGAAACTTCCCTCCCCCTAAAAGGGTAGAATGGCGGGGTAGAAGTTTGTGTGGAACTTCGTCATTTCTGGATTCAGAAGTATGAAAACTGTTATGTAGGTTATTAATTATTACTATTAAAAATTATCTGTTTTAACATTTTTCAAATTACATCCCTTGAAAGTTTAAAATGGGGATTAAAGTTTGTATCTAAAAATCCTCATTTTAAAAGTTGTAAATATGGATGTATTTGATTAGGCTTTTATTTGCCCAGAAAAATAGAAAATGGTAGTATTTTTGAAACTTCATCCGCTGAGGGGTTAAAAAGATTAATGAAAGTTGTATCAGAAATAAGTACTAACTCATTAACAAATGCCCTTTGTATTATAGAAATACGGTAAAATAATGTTCAATCGCAAGACGCGCGCTACGCCGCAAAGTGTGTGACGAAAGTCGGAGCGCGGGAAGCGTGATGTGATGTGACATACCGGAGTGTAAAAGGGGCCAGATACCTGAAGGGCAAAATCGCGTAGTCCACGCTGGCGAAATGCTAGTTTTAGCTAACTCATAAAAACATGTATGGTAAAACTATTTACACAATGCAACATTAACTTAAGGTCCTGTGATAAATATATCTACTCACCATGCGCTCTGCGATCTGGCGTCTGTTGTACCAGAATCTGTGTCTGTTACGTATAACAAAGAGTACGGGGTACTTGGGTAATATTAACAGCATAAGAAAAATAGTTATTGATTATCAAAATTCTTGGCGCCTTAGATTTTGCAATTCCATTTTATATTTTGGTTCTCAAAATTTCAAACTGATTTTAGAAAATAAAATTAGGGTGTGTGCTTAAGACGACAAGAAGACAGTGAAGTCTAATTAAATATCCACAAAAATGCACAAACCGGATTATTTAGGAAGAATAGATGTAAGTTCAGTAATCAGTGATTTTGCTCAAACTAAAGCGAGGAAGAAGTTTATTATTTAATACATTAATTCAATTTATGATTATAATTAGTATAGTTATATATGGATGTTTTTTTGTTAAAAATATTTTTTTATGACGATTACAATATTTTTTAATTATAAATTATTTTTATATTATTTTTGTTTTTTATTATATTGTAGTGTAAATCAAATTGAATTTATTGACATATGGAAAAAATAATATACACTGACAAGCAAAAGTAACGCAAAACCAAAAATTATGCTCAATTTCAAAGTTGATTTCCTCGCTAACCGATAAATCGATTTCGATTTTTTTTTTGAACTGTAGCTATTTTCTATGGAAATTGCACTGTGGCATAATTTTTTATTCAGAATTCAGTTTTAGGCTTATAAGGGTAAAAAATTGAAAATAGTTTTATTACGGTAAATTTGAGACACCCTGTAGGAAACATTAGCAATAGCAATGGATGTATGATGAAATCCTACTGTAGCCTCATATTTTCTAAACATTTTGTTTTTTTAATTTCTCTGATATCTGTAATATCAAAGGAAATACACAGTTTTATACCAGAACATGTTTTTTTAATGAAAATAACATTTCGACAACATTAAACAAAGAATAACACTAACAATAAATAACAAAAAAGAAACATTAGTAGCGCGTATTTCCACCTCTACTTCTAATCATTGCTTCACATCGCCTGGGCATACTAGATATTAAATTGGATATTTGATTTTGGTTAAGTCCATTCCAAATCTTGGTAACAATTATTTAAATATCTTGCAGGTTGGCAGGAGGGGGTTGATGCTGTCTCAGTTCCCTACCAATAATATCCCATAAGTGCTTTATAGGATTCAAATCGCGCGGTGGCCCACTTGGAATTCTTCATTTAAATATTCATTGTCGATGCGCGCTATATGAGGTCTTGCGTTATCGTGCATAAGTAAAAAGTTATTCCCAATGTACGGATAACTCTTAGACGTCTATCGGAAATATATAGACAAAACCTAGACTCGTCAGTGAATAGAACGTGTTCCCAGTTCTCAATAGCCCATTTTACATGCACCCTGGCGAATGGCAATCTAGCTCTGTCATCATGTGCATTTAATCTCAAGCCTGTCGCTGCAACTCTGAAATGTAAATTGTGATCGGAAAGACGTCTCCACAGAGTACCAATGCTTGGTTGAATATTATGAACTTCACTAAATTGTGTCAAAAGTTTTCTTGACGTGGTAAAACGTTCTCTTAAAGCAAGCAGTCTAACATAGCGATCTTAAACAACTGTAGTTACCCGGGTCTGCCTTGTTCTGGACGTATGTTATAGTCATTGTTTCCCTAAAGCGTTGGACCACAGAGAAATTGTTGTATAGTTTGTCCAAGCTAACTTTTAGGTTGGCAATGCGAAATCCCCACATATTAGTAAATTTTGTTTTTCAGATTTGTTGGCTGATATCAAATTTTAGTCAGGTCCTACTGAGGGAAGGGAGTTTCAAAATTTTAATATCTTAAAAAAATTTGTTGTTAGATTACAGTAACTAAATTTATATCTGTATTTTTTCTGTTCATATATTTGCATGAATTGTAAAGCTTGATGTTTGGCCATAATATTTT
>JAHBCN010023132.1:0-12836 GCA_019359885.1 Listronotus oregonensis | reverse complement strand
GATATCATCCTTTTTTTTTTTAAAAGGGTTTTTTTTTTGGATTTTAAGAGGTTAAAACCCCCCATTAATGTATAATTTTGAAAAATTTTACTTTTAGGCATGATTCATTTGGATGGAGTAACAGATTTCGAGGAAAAGCTAATGAACGAGTTGGATTCCGATTTCATGAGCATGGTAGACTCTTCGTCGCATTACTTAATGCAGCATATGGACATCAGAGATCCTTTATCCAAGCTCAGAAGGCTTATAGAGCAGCGATTAGATATGAAGTTGACCAATTTCACTTTTTATCTACAGGATAGCCAAATAGTGAGTTTAGTTTTAATTATTAATACTGGTTTGGTGTGCTCTGTACTTACCATTAAATCTAATAGTTAACTCGTAATCTTGGGTTACCTTTATTGGCAAGAATTGCGTAAAATATGTTTTTGTTGGTTTAAAATAGGACCATTATTCATACAATAGTTTTGGGATTTTGTGTGGAACTTCGTCATTCCTGTATTCAGAAGCACAGCTTAACTAACAACCAGCTGAAAGACTCTCAAGCGGCACCTTTGATGTATTGGTTTGGAACAGAAAAAGATAAAACATAGGCCAAACTCGCGCTGTCGCTCTCTCACCGGGGATAGAAGTCAGCGCCTATTAAGGATATTTTATTTTTAAATTTTATTATTGAACAGTACCGTATTATCATATTATTATTTATTGGTTAATTTCGGGTGATATGCTGATTATTGGTGATTAATGTAACTTATAAAGGGAAAATTAAATTAAAAAACATAATGGAACAATATGAATATATAATTTATTTATAAAGAATATATTTACAGCTTAATTTCACGGGTCGAAAAATAAAACAAACAAAAAATGTGGTCAATTACCTAAAAACCACAAATAAACAATAGACACTTAAATTAAAATAAATACTAAAATACATAATATTTCAACGGAATCAAAAAAGACAATGTACACGTGGGGATTTTAAATCGTTTTATATTTAGTATTTACTTCTTAACTGGTATATATATATATATATATATATATATATATATATATATATATATATATATATATATATATATATATATATATATATATATATATTTTTATTTATTTATTTATATATGTAAGTTCTTTCCCCCATTAAAAGGGGATCTTTGAATCGGTTAATAAAACCTTCTTTTTTAAAGGGAACCCTTTAATTTTTTTTTGGCCCTGAAAGAAAGCATTGATTAATGTCAATAATATATCAACACGTATTGCTGTTAAAAGTTTCATATGGTTTGGTGCTTAAAATAAGAAATGGCCATTGTTAATTTACTTACTCAGAAAGACGGGATTTTATGCAAATGCATAATATGTATCTTGAAATTTGACTATTTAGGGTAATAAATTCTAGATAAGAATGTTTTTGCTAATTTTTGAATTGTGAAAGCCAGGTATTTGGAACCATTAATTGGAACTCAAAATATTTATGTTAATTTTCATATTAAAATAATTATCTGTTTCTGAACTATCATTAGTATAATTTTATTAATAAGAATTGGACCATTTTTTCTTAATTTAATCCGTAATGTATGCATATTTACAAAATGCCATTACTCAATACCTACCCTAATTAAGGAAAAACCTTTTCACAGGTAATTAAAAAAAAAAAAATACATTTTAATAGCTTATATTTTTATTCAAAATTTTTGGAAAAATATTTTTTGGTGCCTATAGCGTATGGCGTTTTTAATATTATGATTTTAAGCGTTTTTGTTTATTTTTATTAGGCAGGTTCCTTAACTGTGCCAGAAATCTTAGCCATACTGTATATCGTATATTTCTCGGTATATCTTTTAATATCATTATACTAAAAAAACATTTTGCCATATTGAATAGCTTTTTTTTACGTGTGTATATAATAAAAGTATTTAAAATTTCCTTGTCTTTAATAAACAAAATCAAACTTTTAGAACCAAATTATTACCAAGCAAATTTTAGGAAAAGTTGAAGTGCACCCAAGAACATTACATATACTTACATATATCGTAGTTACTAGTTACGATTAGTTGCTTACCTGTCTATTTCCCTAGGAAACTGAAAGAAACTCCTATCAGAATTATATTGTTTACTTATACACCCTTTAGCAGCACAAACGTGTCCCCTCTTTGGTAAACTCGTCATAATAATCACAATCACAACTCACAACTATAAAAATATACTTAATCGGTATTCACCAAATTTAAGCACGCCTATGTGCACTCGATTCAAAATCTAGGAACAAAATGATCATAGCGAACAAACCGCCGACGCTACTGCCGTGTTCTAGCCCAAAATGGCGACGTGCGCGAGGATCAACGCAAACATGCGCGCCATCGAAGAGTCCTAGCTGGTTGTTTTATAAGCTGTGTCAGAAGTATGAGAATTGTTATGTAGGTTATTAATTACAATAAAATTATCTGTTTTAACATTTTTAAAAATTATACCTCTTGGGGGAATGAAAGTGTATATAAAAAAATAGTCATTTTTAAAGTTGTAAATGTGGCAGTTGGTAATTATGTTTCTGGTTATGCAGAAAAATAAGAGACATCAGCTAAGAAAGTATTTTAGAAAACTCTTTCCCTAAAGGGGTAGAATGTAGGGTAAAAGTTTAGATCAAACTTTGTCATTTCTGGACTTAGAAGTATGAAAATTGGTATACAGGATTGGCAAGGCAGGGGGTTGGGAGCCAATTTTAATGTAATTGAGTAGGATACGTATGGTATGAACCCAGATTAAAAAAAAAACGACAACAATTTCCCCTATCATCCCACTTCCAATACAATGACGGTCGACGGTGCCTACCTAGTGCCTAGTGTTGTCATTTTGTAAAATATTTATTAGCATTTTAGAAATGTTTTAAAAATCATACATTTTATAAAACGTTTCATCTAAAAAAAGTTATGCCCTTAGCAAAAAAAAAAGAAATTTGTAAAAAATATTAGTATTTTAGACTGGATAAAGATACCTTGTTATTTTAATAATAGGTATTTGTTATTTTATCAAGCAAGACAACATAAATAATCTTATTTTTTACTGGTTGGCAACATGGCCCGTCGCGTTTACTTGCATTGCCGTCCGGGGACCGGTTGATACTGAGTAGTGTGTGCAGTGTTGCTAGATGAGATAAAGCAGAAATCGTGAAATACAATGACGAAAAATCGTAAGAAATCGTGAGGAGAGTGGGGGATTACAAATTATTGTTAAAAAAAGACACAATCACAATGGTTAATACACTTATTAAACTTAATGTAACTTTATATTACACCCATTCAGATATTAAAACACTAAATAAACGAGTAGGTTACATAAATTTCAAAATGTCGGCCTAGCGTAATCTAGGCAATAGGCACTACTACATTATGCTCAGTCCTCAGAATCGTTTGGGTCAGTATTATCCATAGATATATAAGCAAGGGGAGATATAACCATTCATTCATAAATTGGCTTTTGTTGCGTATCAAACATTCATAATGTGTAAGAAAAGGACTTCCGATAACAAAATTCCCTGCAGGCAACGTCGCAAATGTTTAGCAGCGCAAAACGTGGCGGGCCACCAGTGGCGTAGTTCGTTTCCAAAAACTATTTATCTATGAAAATTACTAACATATATTTTTTTAGTATATTAACCAAAAAATAGCTTTTTTATGAGACTCAGTCCAAATAAAGTGCCATGACAACTTTTTTGGGCTGTTTCGAGGAACGTGCAAGTAAATAAAGCGTATTGGTTTAATACAATAATTAAACTTTATTAATCATATAAAGCGACACTTCTGAAAACTGGCATTGTTAACCGTTAACCGTACATAATAAAAAGCTTAAATCTGTTTTTTAACTTTATCGCAATTGCCCGTGTTTTTATCTTCATCGCTATCCACACCGATTTTTATAGAATTACTTTTCTGTCATAAGAAGGAATAACAGATTATCTGACACCCCCCCTTAAGTCCACTAATGAGATCAAAAAACGCATGCAATACCATTTTGTAAAAGTGAGAAGAGGAAATTAATAGACCAAAAAATGTTTAGTTTAGTATGAATATCAAAATATAATTGGAAGTTTTTATGAAAATTAAAATTTGGGATTTGGATTTAAATAAATAATCTATTTTTAGAACCCTCTTTTTGTTAATAAATTTCATTTTTCTATATTAAATAGGTATTTTTAACTTCTATGTTTTTAATGTGTTTTGATTACGAGAAAAGAAAAAAGGTGAGAATAAATTTCACTGTTTTTTTGCATATAATTTATTGTATTCAGTAACAATATTAAAGTATTCTTAACTAATCAAAGAATATTTAACTAACTATTCATTTCTATAATTTGTGATAATATCACAAGGATCAAAATAATTGAAAGATTTTGGCAATTTGTGGTAACTGCATATTCTTTTCAAATCCAAGTAGGGAAAACCATAAATTTTTTCTCTCCGGGTCAACAGGAAACCTTAAAACAAATTTTATAATTAAAATCGTTCATATGCTATATTAATCTAATAAAAAAGTTTATAACAAAACTATACCTTGATGGTTACTTTCAATCGATTATAAAATAATTAAACAATTTTTTCGTTAGTTATATAATCAAATTTTATGCTAAAATAAGTAAACAATCGTTGTTAATCTGCACAAAAATATAACATAAAAGGTATTAACAACAAAATGTTATTTGTTTGCCATGGTATTGCACGTCAATGAAGTGAAGTTTTATAAAAGAACTGTTTAAACTTACCTGTGAAAAGAAATATTTTTGTTACGAGAATCCAGTTTTCCACAAACCTGGCACCTAACAACCATTTTTTAGTCTGTTTATTAAAAATAATACATAAAATATTAAGAAAATATTCTTATAACCGCACTTTAAAAACACAAATCCCTCTCTGAGCTTGTTTAAACGAAATGCAACACCGCCTCACAACACAAATAAAAAATTTACCACTAGCTGACCGACGACCTTCGTGACCGTAGAGTACAAAAAATTATGAATAAACTTCAAAAAGCAGTGTTGCCCATCTTGACCGTTAATATTTCGTTATGATTATTTTTAAGAATAATATTAATAAAGCAAAATAAAAATCAACTAAAAAACAAATTTCGTTGCTGCTACTAAGTTATTGCATAACGACATATTATGATCTATGATCTCTTTAAGAATTTAAAAAGGAAATATTAATAAAGCAATATCCTAAAAATTCGCCAATAAAGGACAATTGGCAAGGGTGCATGTGTATCAAGCACGTTTGACCATCAAGTGGTCTAGAGAGGTAGACACTATTTCAATGTTTGATTGCTTTTAATTGTAAACAGTTTTATCTCCCTTTGCTTATATATCTATGGTATTATCCTTTTTATCGCTATATAATATGTTACTACTACCTAGCTTTTGTATCATGTTATTTTTGATAGAAAAATTATAACAATTTTTGTTGCCAATTAAACTTTTTCTAAATAAAATACTTTAAATGGTTTTGACTTATGTAACATTTTCGATACGAGACAGGAATGCGTGAAAACGCAAACAAATAAATTGTAAGCCACCTTTACCTGCAATCAACGGCGAATTCCCTGTCGTTCTGGTCTTTTAAAAAGGAATTTTAAAAAGGGTATGGAAGCCCAATACTGTAGAACAAAATTGCCCAAAGGGGCAGGGCAGCGGGAATGGGGGTTTTCCCCGGGGGAATTTCGCAACGAATAGTAGATCAGGGCCGGATTTCCATAATTCTTTGTTACTATCTATAAAATTGACATCATCAAATGTCAAATTCCAACATTCACTGTTTTTTTTTTTTTTGCACAAAATTGTTGGTTATTAAAGGATACTTCTATAGAATATTTAAAATTATTGTGTAATATTAAATTTTTATATCATCTGATATAATATGGAAAGAATAGGTTTTACTGTTTTCCCCATTTAAATGGTCGATATTTTTGAAAGTTTTGTATTTTTCCCAAAAAAAACTTTGTAAATAAATAAAAACACGTTTTTTTTAAAAAAAAATTTCAAACATTGTATGATAGTATTTTGTACTTATCACCAATTTTGTGATAAAAAAAAGGAAAAAGTGTAAATGAGTTTAATCTAATCCTAAGATTCTGGTTGTACATTAAAAAGTGAAAATTTTCATAATTGTTTTTTTTGGCATATACTTTTCACTAATAACAAATATTTTTGAGACAGAATAACAGTGGTTAAAAATGTTTGAAACCCTTTTTTGGACCTGAGTATCCTTTTAAAAAGGGGGGATCCGTTAAATATTATGTGTGTACAGTTTTCCCAGTTTAAAAAAATTGAAAAGGGGAAATTAAAAACCAAAAATCAAAAATTTTTTTTAAACAAATGGTATTGTCTTGAAATTTTCCCCTCTCCGATTTTGACCCCAAATTTGGATAAAGGGTTTTTGGGGGCTGATTACAAATCTGAAAAATATCTTTTCGGCAACGTTTCTTTTTTAGATCTTCATCAAAGTTGAAAATTAAACTAACATGATTTTCACTATTTCTCCTCTTCTTTTTGTACACAATTCTTGTTTTTTTCACAAAAAAGGCACACGATATTTTATAAACCCTTTTTTAAAACCTTTATTTTTATTTATTTTTCTTTTTTCCATTAAATTGCCTTTTTTTTTTAATTAAAAAGGAACAGCCATATTTGCTTAAAAAAAAAAAAGTTTTTAAAAAAAAGGGTAAAATAAACATAAAAAATTTTTTAAAAAAGGGTTTTTGAATTTTTTTTTGATGTAAAAATAAATTTTTTTCCCCCAAAAAGGGAAAGGAAATTAAAAAGGTAAGTTTGATTTTCAATTTTGATGATAAATCTCAAAAAAACATTCCCAAAATTTTATGTTTGTAATCACCTTTTTAAAAAAAATTTTATTTCCCCCTTTATTCAATTAGAGGGTCTGTATATATTTAAATTTGCCTGGTCTGCCCAGTAATCAAAAAAATTTTACCCTTTTAAAAAAAGTGTACTAAATTATTAAACGAAATAAAAATCCCCAAATTTTAAACCTTTTTTTTTTTTAAAATCCCCAAAAACAAAATTGGGGGGAAACATCAAAAAAGATAGTTAAGATTGCCTTACTTTTCTCTTTTAAATTTCCTAAAAACCCTTTTTTATTATTCAAAATTTTTATATATTATTATTTATTCGGTTACCTAACGTTACGTCTTATAAAAAACCTAATTTAAATATAAAAAAAAATTACCTCAAGTTAAAACGACGGTTTTTTTACCCTTGGATTTGCAAAACAAAAAAAAACCTACAACCTCTAGTCATTTTTTTGATATTATAAGTAACAAACAATAAACCAAAATTATAGTCACAATTTAATAAACACAAAAAACTAAAATAAGGTTTTTTTTCAATCCAAAAAAAATATTCCGGCTCTCATAAAATTACAATGTGTTGGCTAACTTCACACTGATTTATCAGTGTATAAGTAAAAGGAACACATTAAAAAATTTCGTAGAATTTTGTTTTGCCCAGAATCGGCGGGGGGCCCTCTGACCCCTTTTTTTTCATACTGGGCTGGACATTTTTTTTTCGAATGGGCCTTTTCATTGGGGTTCCTACACCTTTAAACTTCCTTGGTCGATAACCGCTTGTAGGCGACGGGGATTCCCCGGTCGTTTCTTTTGATATGCCATTGTTATGTTATCATTCACACGAAGTAAATTAATAATTGAAATGCAATATGAATAATCGTGAGATCTGTCATCACTGAGTGTGTGTGTGTGTGTGTGTGTTGTCGTCTTAGACAAGGAAAGGTGTCGTAGTCCGGCCGAAGCATTCCCTCTTCTTCTTGGGTCGGTAGAAAGGGAATAAAAAGCTCCCCTTTCCTGTCTGTTTTTTATTTCGCTCAAGCCTTTGCCTGTTTAAAATTTACATCTCCTTTTATTGCACCGAAAATCTCCCCAAAAAAAAATTTTTTGCCAGACGTGTATGGAAAAATTGATTACGATTAAAAATTATTTTTTTTTAAAATTTTGGAATTAAAACCAAGGGGGGAAAGGGCTGGGGGGGTTAAAAAAGGGGATGAAAGTTTGTATAAAAAAATTGTCATTTTTGTTGTGAATACGGGAGTTGGTCCTGAAAGTTTGTATGGAAACGGATTTATATAACAAAATAATAACAAATAAAATACAACAAAATAAAAATTGCTCAACGCACAACCCCTACACCCACGGAAGTTTAAAAGTGTATGGAAGCCCAATGCTTTTCCCCCATTCGAAAAAAAAATGAAAATAAAAATAACTTAAAACCCTTTTTTCCCCTTTTGAAAATTTAAAAAAAATAATTTAATGTGTTGCCTACTTCCCTGATAAATTAGTGTGAAGTTACCAAACCCCTTAAATTTTTTATGGGGGCCGGGGTCCCTTTTTTGGTTAATCAAAACCTTTTTTTAAAGATTTGTTTATTAAATTGTGATAAAATTTTGTGTTTTTTTTGTTATTTTAAAAAACCTAAAAAAAAAGACTAGGGTTGTATGGTTTTGTCTTGCAAATATGGGGGAACATCCCCCTCTTTTTAATTTAAAAGGTAAAGTTTTTTTATATTTAAATTAGGTTTTTTAAAGACGAAACCCTTTGGGGTAACCGAATAAATAATAAAAAAACAATTAAAAATAAGAAAATGAAAATTTCAGGGGAAATATTAGTAAAAAGAAAATTTTAACTAAAATGACCCCCCCAATTTTTTTGTGTATTTCTGTGGATTTTAAAAAAAAAAAAAAGGTTTATTTTTGGGAAAATTTTTATTTCGTTTAATAATTTAGTTTCTCTTTTAAAGGATCAAAATTATTGATTACGGGCCCCGAAAAGGCGAAATTTAAATATATACAGGTCCCTCTAATTGAATGAAAAGAAATTTTTTTGGTTTTACGGTTTTTGGGGCGCTTTTTACAAATCTGAAAAAAAAATTCGGCAATGTTTCGTTTTCGAGATATTCATCATCAAAATCGAAAATCAAACTAACCTTATTTCCTATTCCCCTTTTTTTTTTTTTCACAAAATTCTTGTTTTTACACTAAATTGGCACACAAATATTTCACAAATTTTTTAAAAAATTTTTTTTTATTTTTTTTTTTCCCCTTTTTTACATTTTTTTTTTTAAAAGAAAATTTTTCCCCCTTGCCTTTGAATTAAAAAGTTTTGTTTAAAAAAAGATGTAAAAAAAAAAAAAATACAATTTTTAAAGGTGTTTATAAAATATCTGTGCCACTTTTTTAAAAATCAAAATTTGTCAAAAAAAGGAAATATAGTAAAAAAAAAGGTTATTTAAATTTTTTCAACGATGATGAAGATCTCGGAAACGAAACTTTCCCCAAAAAAATTTTTCGTTTGAATCACCCCCCAAAAAGTAAACCAAATTTGCCCCAAAATCGGGGGAGGGGTTTTTTGGGGAAAATCCATTTTTTAAAAAAAATAAATTATTTTTTTTTAATTTTTTCCTTTTTAACCCCCTTTTTACACAAAATACTATTTAACGGATATTTTTAATTTTGGACCCCTAGTTAAAAAGGTTACTAAATTTTTTTTCCCACTTTCCCCTTCTCAAAATTTTTTTGTTTTAAAAGTGAAAAGTATATCCCAAAAAGCATTTAAAAAAAATTTTCCTTTTTAAAACCCAAAAAATAGGATTAGATTAAACTTTTTTTAATATCTTTTTCTTCTTTTATCACAAAATTGGTGATAAGTACATAATACTATCATACAATTTTGATTTTTTTTTTTAAAAAATCGTGTTTTTTTTTTTTTTAAAAGGGGTTTTGGGAAAAAAAAAATCAAAACTTTCAAAAATATCGACTTTAAAAGATGGAAGGCAAAAAATGGCCCACCTATTCTTTCCATATTATATCAGATGATTAAAATCAAAAATTACAAAATAATTTTAAAATTTTTTTTTGTTTTAAAAACCCCAAAAATTTTGTGCAAAAAAAAAAAAAAAACCCCGTGAATGTTGGAATTTGACATTTGATGTTTTAAATTTTTTAGATAGTAAAAGGGGAAATTTTGGAAACCCCCCCTGACCTACTATTCATTGCCCAAATTTTGGGGCCCCAACCCCCCCTTTCCCCCCGCCCTGCACGCCTGGACAATTTTGTTCTGGGATTGGGCTTCCAACCTTTTAAATTCCTTGGGAAAAAACCCCCGTAGTGTGTGACGGAAGAAAAATTTTCCCCGAGAACGCGAAGTTTTTTTTAAAATTTTTAATAAAGTACATGTTTCATTTAAAAAAATATAATTCCCGTTTTTTTTTTTTTTTCGATCGTTTTTTTTTCTAAATGTAATACCAAAAAACTTTACCCCAAAATTTTGTATAAAGCATTTTTTTTATGGGAAAGAACCCCTTTTCCCCCCCGCTTTTGGGGTTTTGGGAAAATGTCACTTTTCCCACTAGTGCGGAAAATAATCACTTTTCGAACTAGTGGGAAAAAATAAACCCTTGCAAATTTCCCACTTAAACAGGTACTTAAAATTTTTTAATTCTGAAGTTTGACTTAGTATTTAAATTTTATTATTGGCATAGTATTCTTTTATTTGTACAAATTAGGTTTTAAAATCAACGAAATATTCACTAAAAATGAATATTTTTAAAAAAAAAAGGTTTCAAACATCCTGGTATATATTAAACTTGCTTGTCAGATTTTTAGTTTTGACCGGTGCCGGTGCCCCCTATTATAAAAGATCAAAGTCAAAAAAGTCATCGTTTAAAAAAATGTCCTTAGTCCCCGTACCGTCGATTTTGAATAAAAAAGGGGTTTTCCCCTGGAGTCTTCTAAAAGGAATTACCCAACCCCTTCTAAAAACAGCCGAAATAGCAAATTTAGTTTTTTTTGCCGTCCAAGTCGGGGGCACAGGTACAAAAAAATATACGGGATTTACAAGCTGGTGTGGCGAGAAAAAAACAAAAATATGAAAGAAGAAGTTTTTATGGCATTTTTTTGGGGAAATTGCAAAAAAAAGAAACCCAACCCCTTTTGGTCAAGGTATTCCATTTAAAAAATGTCATTAAGATCCCAAAAAAAATGGATTTAAGCAAATATTTTTAAAAATTACATCATTTTTGAAAAGCAAAATGTGGGATTTAGACCCAAAAAGGGGGAAAATTTTTCGAAAGATGAAATAGCAAAATTTATTAATGATTAAATGATGTTTATCTAGCGATGAAGGTAGCTACAATTTTCGGACTAGCTGGTGCGTGTCGTCGAGAAGAATTGATGAAAATTACCATTGATGATATTGACGAAAAGGGGGGAACTTTTAATTGTAAATATTTCAACCCAAAAACCATTCTAGCCGAAGTTTTGTCATTTCCGAGGAAATTGAAAATGGAAAATATCTAGCTTTTTATAGAAAGTTTTCCCCGTTCGAAACCCCGGAACACCACCCGTAAAAATTTTTTTTTTTTTAAAAAAAAATTGGTTGTACTTCCAGTGATAGGAATAAATTTTTTTTGGAAATGCCTTCTGAAATAGCTGCCTTTTTTCCAAACCTAGAACTTTACACGGCACATAGCTTTCGCCGTTCCTCAGCTACAATGTTAAGCTAATTCTGGTAAAAGGATAACGAATAAAAAGACTTGGAGGTTGGAAGTCATCATCTGTTAGAAGGCTATAAAAAAACTCTACAATTTTTAAGAAGGCCCTTTGGGGGAAAATTTTCCCAAAAAAAACTACTTTTAAACCCACAGCAAAACGCGCTCAAGGGGCCCATTGTACCGCCCATTGTACTTCTAGCAAGCAACAATGTGTCTCCGTTACCTGTAACGTCGCCCGGGTTAATTGCACCTCAACGGCAATCCCCCAATCCGAAACTTACCCCCAACAACTTGCCTCTGCGATTCATTTGAAAAAAGCTACCAACTGTTTTTTTTTCGATTAATGTTGTTAATAATAATAAGTAGTAATGGTAAAAATAAATATTATCTAATGGTTGTTTAGTTTGATTTTTCCACACATCGTAAAAAAATTTGGACCTAAACGTAGGAAGTTTTTTTCCCCGACGGCTTCCCCTCCCTTCGCGTCGTTCTTAACTGCCGTCGCTGGGAAAAAAAATCCTTTCCGCATTTTGGTAAAAAAATATTTTATATTTTTAATTTAAAACCTTTAAAAGCATGCCAAATTATTATTATTAAACCCTGTACATTTCTTGCAATGTATCAATGCAATAATGCTAATTATTTTCATTTAAGCTTGAAGACCATAAAAACTTGGTGGATCAGTGTGTCCAAGGAGAAGGTGTTGTCCAAGTTAACGTTCAGGTTCAAACCGATCTGAAAAAAATTAATATAGTTGACGTATTAAAGCCTCAGAAGATTATGTACATATGGGTAAGCTAAAAAAACAAGATTATTAAGATTTAAACTGCCATAGTGCTATATTTGGGACTTTTTTTATACAGTGACTGGCAAAATTCGCAAACCTTTTGAGAAAATTCTTTATTTTTGATAACTCAAAATTTTTTATTTTTGTTAGAAATATTTTTTTAGACCTGTATATTTTGCCAAATTTTGACGTTGTTTAAACTGCTGATTATTACTATTTTCTGTCATAATTATTTTAAAATAATTCTTTAGTGTCAGAGTAACCAATTATTAATTGGCAATTAAGTTCCTTTATTAGTTATTTAATTATCTTAAAAACCAACAATAATTGATGTATTATGTATTTGATATATTTGATGTAGAATCAAAATTCGGCAAACTATACAGGGTGGCCCACCACATTCGCCTCGGTTTTTCTACGAGAAATGAAAAGAGTTGGGAAAAAACTTTTAGCACAGTCATATGTTGGTCTGTAGGGAGCATATTT
>JAHBCN010023131.1:0-12881 GCA_019359885.1 Listronotus oregonensis | reverse complement strand
AAACGTTGCTCTTCTATAGGTATTTTCACGGCTTCTGCTCAGAGGAGTTGGCCAGTATAATTCCTCCTCTGGCAGCTCCCAACAGAGCAACACATAGTGCAACTTTTATGCATGCTTTTACAGTTCAACTGGAGAGGGCCAGAACTTTCCGCTTTTTCCTTCCTTCATCCCTAGAGTGTCTAGACTATGGAACCTGTTACCCGCAGAAGTTTTCCCTTCTCCTCCCTGTCTCCAAATATTTAAGTCCCGTGTTACAAACTCCCTTTAAAACACCCACGGTATGTACTTAGGCATCAGCCTTCGTTGACTGTCCAAAATAAATACAGTCCTTGCATCCACACTTAATAATATACAAACATAAAAATGTGAGAATTGTTTCCCCACCAAATAATTCCCGACAACTCTGTCTTAACCACACGTCAAAAATAAATCACAAAATTATTTTCTGCGAGATAAAGCTACCTGCATCCCATACTTATAGTTGTATGCAAGTAAATAACCGAATTTGGCTGGATGGCATACCAGCAATCGTCTTAAAAAATTGTGCTTCCCAGCTTGCACCCATCCTAACTCGCCTCTTTCGAATCTCTTACGACACGGGCATTTTTCCGGAGAGCTGATAAGCTGCACGTGTGCAACCTGTCCCCAAGAAAGGATGCAAGCCTCTCCCTTCTAACTATAGACCTATATCTCTTCTTCCTGTTGTTTGCAAACTATTGAAAAAATTCATTAATTCCCAAATCTTGAAGTATCTGAAAAAACACAAGATCTTACATGACAGACAGTATGGATTCCGTCACAGAAGATCCACAGCTGATCGTCTTTCCTTTGTCTCACACAACTGGGGCAAGACCCTTGAATTTTTTGGTGAATCCCAGGTCGTTGCTCTTGACATATCCAAAGGTTTCGATCAGGTCTGGCATGATGGGCTTCTTAACAAACTTTCTTCTTACGGTCTTTCACCTAAGCTTTGCTCTTGCCTCTCCAGTTTCCTTTTTAATCGACGTATATCAGTTATTGTAGAGGGTCATTCTTTCAGCTTTTATCAAATTAATGCTGGGGTGCCCCAGGGCTCGGTACTGCCACCCACATTAACGATCTTCTTTCTTCCACAATTAATTCCATTCATAATTTTGCTGACGATAGTACCCTCCCCTCTAACATTCAATTTCTCAAGCCAGTCAATAAGCCTGATTTAGAAACCAAGCGTAGGTCAATGCGGATGTCTCTCTCACAAGATCTCAAACTTATCTTGGATTGGGGCGCCAAAAATCTTGTTCAGTTTAATGCCTCCAAAACAAGTCCTGTTCGCTGTCGCGAAAAAAATCTTCCATATGAGCGGCCAAGTTCTGCAGAACAAAGAGTCGTTTAATCTTGCCTGCGTTACTTTTGAGAATAACCTCAACTGGCACAAACACATTACATCCATAGCCTGAGTAGCTTCCAAAAAGCTTGGATTCCTCTTTCGAGCCAGAAAGTATTTATCTTCTTCCAGTTACTCTGTATGTATCCCAAATCAGACCCTCTTTAGAAAATTGTTCTTATGTCTGGGGAATGGCGTCTCCTACAACACTTAGCATTCTGGACTCCATTCAAAGTAGAGCTGTTCGTCTTATTAGTGATCCCACGCTTACAAAGAGACTTTCCCCTCTTGCCCACCGTCGAGCTGTAGGGGATCTGTCGCTCTTCTATAGGTATTTCCACGGCTTCTGCTCAGAGGAGTTGGCCAGTATAATTCCTTCTCTGGCAGCTTCTAACAGAGCAACACGTAGTGCAACTTTTATACATCCTTTTACAGTTCAACTAGAGAGGCCCGAACTTCCTGCTTTCTTCGTTTCTTCATCCCTAGAGTGTCACCACTATGGGCTACCCGCAGAAGTTTTTCCTTCTCCCGGTCTCCAAATATTTAAGTCCCTTGTGAACAAACTCCTACTCACCACACTTAAGACACCCACGGTACGGTAGTACTTAGGTCTCAACCTTCGACTGTCCAAAGAAAAAAAAAAGAATAATATGTGCTATATTTTATTATTGGACTTACCTATTGTTATTATTATATTATATTATATTAAATTTTAATTGTAGGCATATCTCTGGGGTTCAGATCGACACGGACAGTTAGCAGAATTAGGCTATAGCGCGTCAGCCCCAGCGTTGGTCGAATCGTTTTCTATCGCAAGGAAAATAGTGTGTGGGCAAAATTGTACGTTTGTCATATTAACGAACGGCACTGTTATGGCTTGTGGAGAGGGTAGCTATGGACGATTAGGTAAGAGCCATAATTTAAAACTTTTTTAAAATTGTATTTATTACATAACTAAATTAATGATTTATAGAAATGGTAAATTAAATATTTTTTAATCTTTAAAAAGACTTTATTATTTAATTTTGCAACAAAAATGTTTTTAGTTTTGTATGTGTATTTTGAAAACTAAGTAATTTAGAACCATTATATAAATTCTTTATAGCAGAAATGGCATGCACATTGAAGATAATTTTTTCCAGATTATTCCCTTAAGCAAAAATGAACCTAAGTTTGTTTATTTTAGGACAAGGCAATTCAGATGACCTTCACTCTCTAAGCATAATATCTAGTCTTCAAGGTTTCGTCATTACCGACCTAGCTACTTCAGTGGGCTCTGATGGACACACCTTGGCGCTGGCAGAAAGTGGCGAGGTGTTTTCATGGGGTGATGGAGATTATGGTAAATTGGGTCACGGGAATAGTGACAGACAAAGAAGACCTAGACAGATTGAGGCGTTACAAAATGAAGAAGTTATACAGGTAAGGTAAAAAATAGGGCATAAGATAAAAGAATAAACAATTGTAGAATTTACTTTTGATTTGTGCTTTTGGACATGTGGTTATCGCAATGATATATCATGTCATGTAACAATTGACGTACGTTGTTAACTCACTGTCGAATTAAAAATATAAAAACCGCGGTTACAGAACTTATTCTAGTTAACTTTGACATATGCTTTTAAATAAGTGTGTAATTTTGTTATAGGTGGCCTGTGGTTTTAAGCATAGTGCTGTTGTAACCAGCGATGGTAAGATCTTTACGTTTGGAAATGGCGACTATGGACGTCTTGGCTCAGGATCGACGTCGAATAAAAAAGTACCGGAACGGGTAACTGCGTTGGAAGGTATGGAAAAGATAGCAACATAGTACCAAAAAAAAATTATCATGTATCATTTTCTTACAATTTTTGTAAATATTTTTATTTACCAATTGACACACATATTCTTTTTTTCTAATCATTTCTGCTCGATAACAAAAATTGATGTGTAGAAAGTAATATTTTATTTTTTAAAAAAAAATATTGTGCTAGTATTTTTTGATTTGTTGGAAATATTTGCTATAATTATTTATTTTTTAAGGATATAAAATTGGACAAGTTGCATGCGGCTTAAATCATACGGCGTGCGTGTCACAAGATGGAATGGATGTTTGGACATTTGGAGAAGGAGACTATGGCAAATTAGGTAATTTATCATCTGTTATCATTATTTATTTATTTATTTATTTACACAGGGTGATTCATAATATACTTCCTAAAATTGAAGATAATATTCAATATGTTACTAGAAGCACGATTACATTTTGAACGATGTTGTAAAAAACATGCTTTTTGTGTACTCCACTCCTTTAAAAGTTTGGAATCATCCTGTATATATTTTTTTGCAGGTTTGGGTCATACAACGACTAAATCTATACCACAAAGAGTAGAAACATTATGTGGAATAGGTATTAAAAAAGTAGGCTGTGGAACTAATCTCACTGTATTTCTTACCAAAAAAGGGAAGCTGTATGTTTGTGGTATGGATAGGGTAAGTGTTTTACTAAAATTACTTATTTATAAGAGCTTAAAGCCTAGATTAAGAAGCAATAAACAGATAAGGCTTGGATTATTTTATCGACCGCTAAGAACACAGTGTGACTATATATCTGACAGCAATAGAGATAGATCAAGAAGTGGGGTTAATTCACTTGGTACACGTATTACTAATAACATTGTTGGTTGTTTGGTTTGTTTAAGTGGGACTGGTCGAATGGGTACTGCAGCCTTTTGGCCTATTGTGCTTTCTATATTGTTATAGAAGGCCACTTTCCTATTAGGTCTAATAGATTCCTACCAAGATGTTCATGCAAAAGAGGATTTGCGCTCTGTATGTTACACAGCTGTTTTTTTTAATCAGTCCTTCTCCCGCAGAGTCTGCATGTTGTGGAACCGTTGGATATTCCCATTTTCTGCAACGGTTTTCCTAAATAACATTGACCCGTTAGTTTCTTAGAAAAGTCACTTAACTTGGACATGGCATGTATTTGACCAGATGACGCATACCAACGATCTACATGAAATAGGAGAGACAGAGCCGAGATAGGGCCGTCATCGGTGATATGGCATTTCTCCATTGCAATGTGTTTATTCCATGCCTATATTTACAATCCCCCGGCTGACACATTAGTAGATACAGGGGGTAGTTATAAGGGGTGAAAGTGACAATTTTTATTAGCTAAAAGCCGTCATCGGTTATATGCTTGAAAACTTGTCAGTTTTTCCCTAACCAAATAAAATCCCAAAAGGCGGACACGTGGATAGATACGAAGGGCCTGGCGGACGGGTAAAAATTTGAGTAAAAAGCCGTCATCGGTGATATGGCGTTTCTCCATTGCAATGTGTTTATTTAATGCTAATAGTTACAAACCGTCGTAGGCTGACACCCTAGTGGATACAGGGGGTAGTTACAAGGAGTGAAGATATGAAATATTTTCAAGTAAAGAACATCATCGAGGATATGCTTAAAAATAAGTCAGGTGAGAAGGTATTCATATGACCAAAAGATGGACACGTGGGTAAATACAAAGGGGTGGCGGGCACGGTTAAAAAATTGGGTGAACAGCCGACATTGGTAATATGGCATTTCTCTATTGCAATTTGTTTATTCCATACCAGTAGTTACAAGTCCTCGCAGGCGGACACCTTAGTGGATACGGGGAGTAGTTATAAGCAGTAAAAGTGGCAAATATTTTTAAGGTAAAGGCCGTTATCCATGATATTCTTGGAAATATGTCGGGTAAGTGGGTATTCACATTCCCAAACTATATCCCAAAAGGCGGTGGATACATTGCAATGTAATATTGCCATATCACAGTTGACGGCCTTTTATCCAAATTTTTATCCCTGGTCGCCATCCCCTTTGCATCTACCCTCGTGTCCACCTTTTGGGATTTTGTTTGGTTAGGAAAATACCTACTATCTTAACATTTTTAAGCATATCATCGATTACGGCTGAATCTGGAGGTATCTGTTTTTTTGATAAAACTTAATTTATATGAATGATACTGATAGTAGAATAGATTGCAAAAGGGTTGCCTTGTAAATTTTAGCCGTCATACCGGATGATCCAGGAGCATGGCTCACCCTCTTTTTTTTCTGCACTTTTCAAGATAGAAAAATGAAACCTAGGGATATTATAAAATGTCAATTTTGACGTTTTTTGACAAGGTACTTGACCGGCAATGGCCTCAACTTTCAATCTTCAAATGAGACACACTGTATAAATTTACCTCTTTAGATTTTTGGACACATTCTGCGTCCAGCAGTACCCCATCAAATGATTGTTCATCAAAAACATAAAAAATGCTGTGATCGGAGCATTTATTAACTCTAATTTAAAAATTAGTCAAGTAGGTTTGAAAATAAAAGATTGGAATACAACATGACTTATTTAAGTTAACAGTTGTCAGTTCCAAATCAATTTGCAAATAAGTGTTGCCTTATTAGGATCTAATCTGCATAAAAAATGAGAATTCCAAATGAAGTAGCATATACCATGCTAATTTAAAAATTTGTTGTTTTCCAACATTTTGTTCTTGTTTTATTTTCAAGCCATTTTTATCTTTTCATACTGTTCTCCAGTCGACAATGCAAACTTTAAAATAGTTTCCAGTATTTTTTTTACTTTGCAATAATTATTCTTTTACTCTGTCACAAGGACTGTTTTGATATCATGAAAAACATGTTACTTTGAAATAACTGGAAAACGAATGCATTTATCAAAACGCGGTTTTCGCCAAAGTGTAGGTTAGGGGTGTGCGAATTATTCGTACCGAATCGAATATCATTTTTCGATTCTAAATTTGCATCGAATAATTCGTATTTTCGAATTATTTAAAAGTTATTGAATAATTCGAAAAATTTCGAATAATTCGAAATGATTTGAATAATTCTTAAAATTTCGAATAATGCAAAAATTTTCGAATTATTTGGAAATTTAGCAATTATTTGCCTATTTCCTAATAATTTGCGAATTATTGAATGTTCTGAATTCAGGGTTTGTCACGTTGGACATTCGAACTATTACATTTAAGATTAATATACATTTTTATTAGAAACACGTAATATAAACTACATAAAGAAAACAAAATAGGATAATAAATAATAATACAATATATAAATAAGATACAATCTTAATAAAAATTAATTTCACTGAAAGTTTTTGTTTAAAAATAATAAAGACTAAATCAGGTGATAATGATGTTCGTTTACTAGTAACAATATCTCCAGCGGTTGAAAACGTGTCTCACTCTCGGCAAAAGTACAGGTTATTGCTAAATATATTCTTGCCATAGTTGATAACCACACCAAGCAAGTGGATCTTGTTGAGGATTTGTAAAGTCACAGTTTTTGGATTACTCGAAATTTTTTGAATTATTCGAAATTTTTCGAATTATTCGAAATATGTTCGAATAATTCGAAACATTCGAATAATTCGGATTTTCGAATTATTCGATTCAAATATCATATCGAATAATATTATTCGATTCGATTCGCACATCCCTAGTGTAGGTATTTTTTCTTTTAGACCTACAATAAAAAATATATCGTCGTATTCTCGAAAAAATCTTGAAAAACCGAGTATTCCTTCCACTAGTTGATGAACTACAAACTAGCCGACACCGAAAAAGACGACATTTAAAAGAGCTTAAACCACTTTCAATTAAATATGTAGGAGATGGAGCTATTTTACCCCCTTATTATTGGAAATACGCCAAACAGTCCTTAACCAAACTGATACAAAATTGGTTAGCGTTTTTGCAGATGTTATCGAAATTGTACCTAATACTAGCTAATTTTGGAAAAAAAATAACTTTTTTAATTTAAAGTTGAGGTTGCGCCATTCCGCAGTAATTTTAGAAACTTGAAAAAATTTCCAGCTGTTTTTCTTGGTCATTTTTACTAAAAATATGCTTTCCCCAACGCTATGCAATAAATAGTTTCCGAGATACATCCGGCGTCCTTTCTTATTCGGACACCCGGTACAACCAAACATCATCTTTGGTCTAACTCCCAGATTTAATGACATCAAGTGCATTTATCTTAAATATCATAATGTCTAATATAATTATGGATTTTCTTTGAAGTTCATTTCCATAGGCCAGCGGAGTTTACTCTAATACCTACTCAATTTCGTACCTAATATTTGAAGAAAACTATATGGCGTCCATGTTTTCCATAAAAAATGTTCTAAATAAAATTTTATATTAGCACGAAATCGGAATTAAAGGCGACCTTCACTCATCTGCCAACCGAATGAAAACTATTATTTATCAACTATAATATGTATAAATTGCGAATGGGTTTCTTAAAAAATTATGTTCAGGGCTGTTTAATTAAAACAAAAATGGATTTTTTTGTTACTTCCTGTATAGTGTCAATTTTCATTTTTGTTATTCTACATGGAACTACGGGTATGCCACTAAAATGTTTTTTCTTCAATTTCATACATACATACATTAATATTACTATTAATATTTTTTTAATTTTAAATTTCAAGTATTTTTAAAGGCTTTATTTATGAAATTTAAAAAAAAATGTGGTATAGTAGTACTGTCATATAGAATAAAAAATTTGGAATTGACATTGTATAGGGAGTATCAAAAATGTTTCCATTTTTTTAATTAATCAGCCTTGACCATAATTTTTTAGGCAACCCATTCGCAATACGTTTGTTTACATATTATATATTTGATAAAAAATAATTTTTATAGTAGTAGTCAGATAGGTGAAGATCTTCCGTTATTCGGTTCTTAGACTATATCTTTAACAAGAAAAATTTAAGTTTAAAACAAAATGTACTAAAGTTGTGTTTGGACAGTGTAATGTCATTGGTACAATCACATATGTTTTAGCTGGCAATTCATGTTCAGTTATACTTATGGGAAGCTTCGTGGGTGGATTCATTTTGGCTTAACCTACAACTTTTTATCTTCGTAAATTCTGAGAATTGGGGCGTTTTTAATGTGGCATGCGTCAAATTTGTTTAGGGCGTAGGTCAGGACAAAAGACCCTTGATTTTTGTAGGCCAGTGTAACCATAATATTTTACTATTATTTATCTAAAAACTGTGCAGAAATCAGCCGGTTATTTTAAAATTACATAACATTATGAATATGATGTGTTGAGGGTGTAGCTCTTGCTAAATGCCCAAATATTTTTGTAGGTCAATATGTTTTCCGATGTTTGCATTAAAAAATCTTATAAGACGAGTAAAAAACATAGGCAAGGGTTATTCTTTAAATTACCTATACATCGCTAAATTGACATGTTTGACGCATGCTACATTACAAACGCCCCAATTCTCAGAATTTTTGAAGATAAAAAAAGTTGTAGGTTACGCTAAAATGAATCCACGTACAAAGTTTCAGAGGAGTATTTTTTAATTCAAAATTTAAAGCCGGGACCGATACCTAATAATATTAATTGATTATTAATTAATTAATTAAAACATTAAGGTTTCCAACCGAGGATCGATATTTATAGCTTCGTTTCGATCAGTCTCTGAAGTGATGTCGTCAGAGTTCTATTGCCAGATATCCGTGTAAAAGATAATTAAACAGACTAGTTTATATTGGAAAATTTTAATGTAAATGTCACGATCAATATATTGGAGTTTAATCTGATGTTTAAACAGTTTAAAAATGTGTCAAAAACATATGTATTATTTCTTTTTAGGAGGCACCTTGGCTTAGCCTTGCTAGGGATAGGCCTTCGTATTTGCCAGTTCAGTTAGAAACTCTGGAAGATTATTTCATTGAAGATTTTGCTATTGGTACTGAACACGTTTTGATTCTTACCAGTTGTGGCAAGGTATGATTAGAAAAACTACAAAGTGGATTAGTTTATATGTGATTTTTTAAAAAAATAAAGAACATACATATTTACTGTAATACTTTACAACTTGCATACTAATGGTAGTTTATTAGGTGTTAATTTTTCTAGACGCAGCTTTACATAAACTGTTATAGTAACTGTATTTATTTCAATTTTAACTGTAATAAGAGTCCATTTTTTAGGTATTCGGATGGGGTATGAACACTGAGGGACAGTGCGGAGTTCCACATGTTTCTGTGGTACGAAAGCCCGAAATTATAACAGAACTGTCTGATAAAGGAATAAAGCAAATTTCAACAGGTGAAGTAGATATTTTTTTATACAGGGTGATTTAAAACTTGTCTTTAAAAATTAAAGGTGATACTATAAACAAGCATGATAATACTCTGCAT
This sequence comes from Listronotus oregonensis, assembly GCA_019359885.1. NCBI lineage: Eukaryota > Metazoa > Arthropoda > Insecta > Coleoptera > Curculionidae > Listronotus > Listronotus oregonensis. Next base: position 3,306 of record JAHBCN010023131.1, on the reverse strand, counting down.
TTTCTATGTAGGTATTTTTATATACTTACTCTTTTATGTAAATTATTTGTTTTCAAAAAATTAATATCACAATGGGATTTTTTCATTACAATATGTTGTAATTACTGGGCTTTAAAAAAAGTTTTATATGTATTACTAGTGAATATTACATTTATAATAAAAAGGTTATTTTTTTGTTGGAAAAGCATAGTGCTGCCTGGTCTGCAGATCCGTTGCCAAAAAAAAACCAGGTTTTTAAAAAAGTTTAACATTCGGCTTCCCCTTGAAATACCTCCACAATTTGATCCTTAAGGCTTTTTAAATCGATACAAGCAAGGTAATATAAACCAGGACATATTATTAATAACTTTGAGCCCCCAAATTTTTTGAAATCATACAATGTTTGTTACCTTTGTAGATTAAAGTTCCTATACAACTTCTCTGATAAACTTTACTCCTTTGCTGGACGTTCATGCCTCTAAGCGCCCACAAGCAGATTTTAATGTTCCTCCCTAGAGGACTCATATCGCCAAATTTAAAGACCTCTGTTGCACCCGGTTTAACGTTGCCGTTTTCAGATGTATTGGCAAGACTATGGTTAAGGAAAAGAATTACGGGCCACCAATAGTTGTTAGAAGAATTTCACAAGAAGGTTTTTATTAATTAATTTTTTTCAGTTTATTTTTAATTAAACACACATAAAAACTGTTTCTTAATTAACTGGGAGACTTTCATTTAAAAAATATTTTATTGTGTTATAGGTAGAAAAGTTAAGCCAATATTTATTCAAATTGCCAAACAAGTAGTGGACATTAATCCTCAAGATTTGAGATTACCATCGAGAGCCTGGAAAGTTAAACTTGTAAGTATTTAAATTAAATTATCCAAAATCTAAAAAATTAATTCATTGTTTTTCACAAAGATATGTTAATCATTTATATTGGGTGGTCCAAGATTGGTGTGTTACAATGCAATATTTAAGAAACGGCTAATTAAAACAAAAACGTTAGGTAATTCAACCGAAGGTTGGGAGACACTATTTGACGATAAAAGTAACTTTGTAAGTCTTTGCACTTTTTTTACGGGTGAAGTGTAACTTAAATTGAAAAGGTATGATTTTCTTCTCAGACTTGTTATATCCAGAAAAAAACTGCGTTATAATCAAAACATAATTTATGTCAATGTCAGTTAATATTTACGACTGTTTAAAGGAAAATGGGATGATACTACGAACTGCAACTTCGCAAAAATAATGCTGAGCTATCCAGACAAGTCAATAGCGAAAAAAAACCTTATATTGTCCAGAAGGAACCTCCGAACACTAACGGGTGTTCTAACTGGCCACTGCGGGCTACGAGAACACCTATTTAAAAGGGGTCAAACAAACACAGGATTATGTAGAGGCTGTGAACAAGAAGATGAGACCGCGGCACACATTCTTTGCGATTGTCTCGCCCTCACATTTGAACGGAACTCCATGCTGGGCCGAAAAGCCATTACTGGAAAATTAGGGAATTCCCATAAAGACGTCGTCAACTATTTGAAATCAATAGGTTGGACGACGCAGTGAATTCCCCCAAAAGGAAGCACAAAGGACCTACTGAGGTCTAGGTGCAGTGGTATATTACCACCCTCTGAACATTCAGATAAGATCAGAGAGTTAATATTTAATAAAAATGGAAAAAAATATACTAAAAAAATACTGAAACATTTATTATTTTATTTTAACACCTTCTCAACGTAATTTCCATTTTGCCCCGACATTTATTAACTCTTTTCCGAAATGAATTTCGATCTCTTAATAGCATATCTGGGGTAATTCCTCAAACTGCACGCATAATCTTTTGCTTCATGTCTTCGACTCTGGTTAGAGTTTGACACCCTGAGTTTTTTTTTTTTACAAAACCCTACAGGAAGAAATTAAATATTATGAATATTACGTTATTACGTGCATCTCGACAATAATGTGGTGGATTTTCATTGTGCTGAAACCAAATTGCCCTACGTGGTTGCTCAGGAATATTTGATAATGACCTTGGTTTCATTCCTAAGAAAGAAAATGTCCGATAACAGCATCCCCACACCAGTATTTACCGACCAAGGGTGTTGATTAACTACTATTCAGTGTGTTTTTTCTTCAGCCTAATAATGCATGTTGTGTCGATTCACTTGACTATGCTTATAAAACTTGCTTCGTCAAAAAAATGCTTTCCAATGAATTGTTTTTAGAGATCGATTTTTCAAACAAAAATCTATCCGTTTCTTAAAGTCTTGCTCATACAGCACACAAGAAACTGCAGTTCTTTATGTAGGGTAATATGGTAGGACACTTAAAATTGTCCAATATTCTGAGAAGGATGTCTTATATTAGCTTTTCTAACTAATTTTCTGGAATACGATTGTGAGGGTTAATAGACGCTGTTTCCAAAACTCCTACCGTTACATTTTCATTTGTTTTGGTCTTTTTTCAATTACAGTATTTGGATGAAAGTTTGCCAGTTTAAAAACCTCTAGTTTCTAGCCTTTTGAACGTCATTTATGAGATTTTTGAGGCAACTAAAGGAATCTTTCAACCCAAAGTTCAGATGCATTGCGATAGTTTTTTCTACGATCTCCAAGAATTAACAGCATGTCTACTTGGTAGCTGAATTAATTTATTTTTAAAAATTAAAAACATTAATGAAAGTTATATTGACTTATGACCATGATATGCAGGTTACTATGTTTATAAATGAATACATTGTATTTTATTCACCTGTTAAAAATATTAGTATTTTTTCGATTTATTTAATAAATAACAAATTCACATTGACATTAAAATATGCTTGATTGTTACTTAGTTTTTCTTGAGGTTACAAATCTAATACGAAAACCATACCTTTCCATATAAAATTTGGCAGTTTATCTCTACCCATAAAGGCGGAAGGCTTACAAAGTTAATTCTAATGTCAAATAATGTTCCCCAACTTCTCGCTGCATCATTTCAAATTTTATTTATTTTTTTTTATTTTTCTTAAATATTGCCTTGCAAAACTTTAAATATACCACCCTTTGTAGTTTATATAACGCAATAAATGTTATTCTGTCAAAATTGCAGTGTCAGCTTTTTTTTTCTCAGCCCCGCTGTGTGTTTAAACCCAGATTTCTAAGGTTTCAGTTACATCCCCAATTACACTAAGTGCAGCTAAATTTTTATGAATTTTACTATATTTTTTTTTGTTTTCAGGTAGGAGAAGGCGCGGACGATGCCGGCGTTTTCGACGACCCATAACGGAAATGTGTCAGGGGATTACTACCAACGTCTGCCCCGGACCCACTCCCCGCTTT
>JAHBCN010023130.1:0-12900 GCA_019359885.1 Listronotus oregonensis | reverse complement strand
TCTCAAGTGTAGTAGCACAGCTATCCAAAGATTTTGGGGAAAAAAATCATAAATCAAAACAGATTTTCCCCTCCTTTTTTTTTCCCGGGTATGTTGACGACTGCAAAACATCCGCTCCACAAAAAAAAGTTAATAACCTCCTCAAAACGTTTAACAGTTACCCAATAAATTCGTTTACAATGGAAGTAAAAAACAAAAAAAAAATTAATTCCCCTTGATCTAACGTTACACAATAAAAAAAAAAAAATAGAAACGGAATTACAAAAAGAAACCTGGTCAAAAGATATTTAAATTTTAATTCCCAACCCCCTTATCTAAAAAAAATCGTTATCATGGGTTGGGCCGATAGGGCAAAAAAAAAATGATCCAAATTTTTAAAAAAAAGGCTAAAAAACCAAAAAAATGCCAAGATAAAATAATTCCCCAGCATTTAACCTTTTTTTTAAAAAAAGAATTCATCAATTTTATAATGTACCCAAAAACCCTAAAAAAAATAGTAAAAAAAACACATTTTCCTTTACCATGGGGACAAAATTATCTGAAAACCTAAAAAAATTTTAAAAAAAAAAATATAACAGGGCCCCTTGGGGCAAAATCTTCTTAAACAAAATTTCAGTTATAAAAAAAGACAAAATTGACAAAAAAAAAAGTAATATTTTTATAAACCCCCTTGAAAAAACTGAAATGTGCTTTGGGGAAACTCCCCCATATCTAAAAAACAGCTTAATAAAATACGAAAAAAAAAAAAAACAGCTCTCACAAATCACCCCAAAAAAAAAAAACCATTCTTTTGACTTCAATAACAAAAATTCTGAAAACAAAGTAACCCAAAAAAAGAAATTTCAGGAAATGATTTTATAAAAAAAAAAAAATACGAAAACCCAAAAAACTGATAAAAAAAATTTAAGCAAAATTTTACTACAATCTACTCAGTTGATTTCTAGCATATTAAATATTAAATTTAAATAATAATAAGAATAACATATTTAAGAAAAAATTTTAACCAAATATACTTAAATTCAAATGCTGCCACCCGTTCCAAAACCCAAATTGATCTCTACCATGGGAAAAAATTTAAAAAAAACTCCTAATTTTTTAAGCGTGGATTCATATATTTTTTTAATATCCATAGATGTCGCTATCGTGAAGTTACAAAAAAAAAATTCCCTTTAAAAAAAAAAAAAAAATAATACTCATAACCTGATGCCTTTTTAAATTTTTAAAATTTTGTCATATGTTTTAATATGTTGATAAACCCCGTTTGATGATCTTTGAAAAAATTTTTTTATGTTGAATTTTTGACTCTTTGGAAAACTCTATAATAAAGGGAACATATTAATTTTTTTAATTAGTCACGCTTATTTGTGTTTTTTTTTGATTGCAGACATTCTGTGAAAGGGCCCCATACTAGGAGCCGAAACGTTAATTTTAAAAATTATATTTTTTTTAAAAAAATTTTTTTTATCTGCCTTTTTTAAACCCCAAAAAAACAAATAATAAAACTAATATATATATATATATATATATATATATATATATATATATATATATATAAAATATAAATTAAAAAAAATGGGAAAAAAAGTTTAAGGGGCGAAAAAAGAGCGTATATCGGTACCTCTTACTTAAAATTAATGCGATGCGATTGTCTGTCGCGGGACCATGTGACCTACAGAGGCCATGCAGGTTCGCAGTGGTAGTTTTGGAGTGAATATAAAAATCTCAGGCTGTTTCAGGATTTCACGAGACTCTCGAAATTCAAGATTTCTCGTCTCGATTTTGAGACAAGATCGAAACGAGACTTTTTTGTTTTTTTTCGAGACGAGGTCGAGAAAAACACTTGATTTTTTTCGAGAAAAGAGATTTCTCGATTTGGGGAAAAAATGTATGTGTTGCAATAACTCACAGGTTAGACCCCGGAAAAAAAAAAATAAAAACTATGCTAAAAAATAATTTTAATTCATTTTAAACATGAGAACATAACAAACAAAAAAAAAGATAACAAAGCGGAAATAATTTTAAGATTTTTCAATCTCGAAAAAATACATGTGCTGCAATAAGTCACAGTTCTAAATACGCCAGAAAAAAGAAAATTAAAAACTATGCTTAGAAATAATTTTAATTCATTTTTAACATTGGAATATAACAAACCAAAAAAATAACAAAGATAACAAAGCAAGTAAAAAGGACAAAGGTGAAAATAGGTATATTCATATTCTTAAAAAACTCAACGTCTTAAACTATTACAAATAATTTGCGTGATATCGATATATTTTTTTTAAGAAACGACTGTTTTGATTATAAAAAATAAGTTTTTTGCTGGTTTTGGTACATGTACATTATTCTCTTCACGAACGAAAAAACAATTTTAAACTTTCACCTTTCGTACCTAGGTAAATTTTAAATGTATGAATATGTATGTATGTTTTTTGTTATACGTGGCTTTAAGTAGTTTTAGTTTATAGCACATATAGCCTCTGTATTTTGACGTAAGTTTTTTTGATAGAAAAAAATGAATACCCTTTGGTGCAGCCTTGGCCTTGTGTTGTACGTTATAACCTATACATAGCATTTCTTAATAACTTTCCCAGTTTTGTTTTGAGACTCCTCAGAAATTTTGAGAGTCTCGAATCGAGATCAAGAAATTTTCGAGAAAAACATCGAGACGAGAGATTGTTTATTTCTCTTCTCGATAATCGAGACGAGACGAGAAAGTGCCTTTGAGACGAGATTTCTTGTCTCGATGAAACCCTAATTAATCCGGGCGAACAATAATTTAACGCCAGGAGCCAGGAGTCGAGGTCTGAATGGTTAGCGGTCCCCTACCAATCCTAGAATTTTTTTCCAAAACTAAAATTTCTTTTAACAAAAAATAATTTTAAGGCATTTTTAGATGTTTATAATTCTAAGTTTGAAACTTAAGGAATTCAAAAATTAAAAAGCCACATCGATTAGTTGGCTTTAAATATTAACCAGACTCTTGCAAAATGGTTTTTTAAGCAAATCCAACAAATATTTCTGAGGCACTTTAAGATTTTAGGAGAGTAATATTGGTACTTTAAGACAAATAATCCCAAAGATCCAGATTAATTTGGTAAAATTTTTACCTGCCAGATCATCGAGAAAGTATCATGTAAGTGCGTGTGAACAAACTGCATAGTTTGAGAGAGCGTATATTGGCTGTACCTCTTACTTAAAATTACTGCGACGCGATTGTCTGTCGCAAGACCATGTGATCCACAGAGGACATGCAGGTTCGCTTCGGAATAATATAAAAATCTCAGGCTGTTTCACGTATTCGTAATTAAAAATTTATATAATAAGTTAAAATGTACAGGGTTATCCATTATATTTTGACACCCACCCACAGCCTTTTTTATGGCTGATAAAAAAAACTTTAAATACAAAAGTTTTAAGATTGAAAATAAACCACCAGTTTTTCCATTCGGATCAAAAAAATGAACATCGCAAAACTGTCAAAAATCAACCATCTATATATTTGTTAATGGAACACCCTGTATATTGTTGACTAAAATAAAAAACCTTTTTTCCCTGACTTCAAAAATATGTGGTTTATTGACATTTGGTTAAGCTGTTTTTGAAATATTTATGTTTTAAATTATCTGTGAGTTATGGGAAGTCGGCCACATTTCGCGGTAGATCGTCAAGTATGCCTTGATGTAGCGGCTTCGTTGCAATTGTTTTAAAAATGATAGTTATGACCAAGGGTGGTAAACTTAACAAGGAGTGCTCGATTTTTACTATTTGTCCGCACATATAGGTTGTTATGTTTAGACGTCATCCGTTTGCCCATTTTTCCCAGAAGGTAGATTTATTTTATTAATTTTTGTTAAATATTCAACTTTTAAAAACTGTTTTAGATTTGAACTTACTATTAGACCTGTAATGTATAACATTTTAAAAAATTAAGACTTTTTACCACTTGTAAACGAAACAAACAGGCAAACGGATTACGTCAGAAATAACGAATTGGCATTTAAATTAACTTATATGGGCTTAAATGGGATCGAGCACTCCTTGTTAAGTTTATTACCCTTGAGTTATGACAACTATAAGCGCCATTTTTCATCCACGTACTTGTCATTTCAAAATAAAAGCATATTGCGTAGACTAAAAACTTCTTAAAATGGATTATTCTAAGGAAGAAAAACGTCAAATAATAAAATTATTTTATTTAAACGGTAATAATGCTGCAAGAATAAGAATCAAATATCGACAAATATACCAGCAAAGAAGTCCATTAATAAATACTATTAAAAATATAATTAAACATTTTGAAGAACGAAATTCAACGGTAGACAAGGACACTTTAGAGCTTTAAATTATTTATCTATTATCTACTAATATTGCTTATTACTAAGTACCAATTTTACCTAATTATTAATTATCTTATTATTTGACTTAATAATTAATCTTATTATTTGACGTTTTTTTACCTCAGAATAACCCATTTTAAGAAATTTTTGATCTACACCATATGCTTTTATTTTTAAATGACGAGAACATAGATGAACAATGCGCCTATAATTGTCATAACTAACATTGTTAAAACACTTGCAAATGCAGCTGCTTATCAAGGCTTACTTGACTATCTACCGTAAAATGTGGCCGACGTTCCCTAACTGACAGATAATTTAAAACATAAATATTTCAAAAACGGCCCAACCAAATCTCAATAAACTATATATTTTTGAAGTCAGGACATAAATATTTTTCATTTTATCTAACAATATACAGGGTGTTGCATCAACAAATATATAGTTGGTTGATTTTTGACAGTTTTGCGATGTTCATTTTTTTGATCCAAAGGAAAAAACTGGTGGTTCATTTTTAATCTTAAAACTTTTGTATTTAAAGTTTTTTTCTATCGGCCGTAATAAAGGCTGTAGGTGGGTGTCAAAATATAATGGATAACCCTGTAATACAAATAATAATTATTTATTTACTTCGAAATTATTTAAATAATTGCATGGGTCCTGTAGGTCACGTGGTCTCGCGAAAGCCAATCGCGTCGCAGTAACTTTGAACAATAGGTACAACCGATTTACGCCCTCTCTCTTGCACCTTAAGCTATGCATTAAGCTATTCACATGCACTTATGTGAGACTGAAAAATTCCACTAAACTTATCGGGCTTTTTGGGACTATTTGTCTTAAAGTACCTAGGTACATTACTCTCCCAAAATCTCAAAGGGCCTTAAAAATATTTTTGGATCTGATGAAAAACCATTTTGCAAAAGTGTGATTAATACTTAGATCCGAACAATTGATCTTACTTTTTTATTTTTCAATTTCTTGAATATTTAACTTAAAGATAAAAAAATTTTAAAACGTCTCTAACACATTTCTTTAATAAAGAATTTTTTTAAAAAATTCAAGGGTTGGTACAAGAGGCCTAACCTTCACACAGACCTCGACTTTTTTATTTAGGGGTCCTTTAAGGACCATTACAAAAATTAATAATTTTACTTCAGCTATTTTAAATAAATATTAATTATGTTTTTTGCTTAAATAAGCAAAATAAAATTAATAATTTTACGTTGATATAAAAGAGAATTATTTATCGTTGATATTAAAATCTCGCCAAAATCAATTTTTAACACAACTTTTTGCTATTTCTTGCTAAATTGAAATTGCTAAGCTTCGTCAGTTTTTGCACGCTCCACATTTTATTTTAATATCAGTTATTATACAAAATATGTGTGTAATAAATTGCTTTTCGAATACGAACATAAAAAACTTTAATAAAGCTTTTAAAAATGTTTATTAAATACTTTAAAAAACATGTTGTGTAACTTTAAAAATAAAAAACATTTTAACGCCGAATGAATAAGACTAAAGGCTTATTTACTCTAATTTAAATTGCTTTATTAAATATAAAATAATTAAAAAAAAAACATTTAAAAACCATGGATTATACATTATTTTGATTCAATAATTTTTATAGCAACTCTATTAAAATTTGCCTTTACTACAAAAAATTCCTTTTAAAACATATATTTTTCGAATTTAAATTTTTTCATCAGCTAAAATTAAAAGCGGGTGCTATGTGCGCAAAAATAAAAACTGCTAAAGCTTAGCGATTTCAATTTAAAAAGAAATAGAAAAAAATAGCATGAAAAATTGATTTTGGTAAGATTTTAATATCAACGTAAATGTTTCTGTTTTTCAGTATTGCGGAATTATTATTTCTATTTTGATTTAATGGAAATTGGAATGGAAAATTTAAATACGTAGTAGAAAACAAAGGATTTTATATTTTTGCATATTAAATGTTATATTTTTTGAAAATACGTAAATAAAAAAAAATTAAACATCTGTTGGTATATAGCTGCTACAATTAGTAAAATTACAAATTAGATGTGGATAAACACCACTTGGAGGATTTTTTTGTTACGTACTTTTTCTCGAGTCAAACAGTCTGTAGACTAAGAACATACTTTAAAAATGCATAAAAATAAAGACACTTAAAAGACAAATCCAATAAAAAAAATTAACAATGGGGATCACGAATTCTAAATAAATATATACGAAATTGTTATTAAAAATATGACAAAAAACCCAAATAACCCTACTCTATCTAAAAGTTCTAAACTATCCAACTAGTTGAAGATTTTTTTTTTTTTAATAAAGTTTATCTATGAGAGCTAAATAATAACAGTATTGTTGTTACTACTGCATGAGCTCTTCATAATATATAAAAAGGTGTAATTTACAAAAATAATATGAAAATGTCTTTATTTTAAAGAAAAGACAAATATTATTTCCTTTGAAATGAACTAATATTTCATACAGCATGTGTCGACATCGTGTGTAAAAGAGAAAAAAGTATCTGTTTTTTTGATCTAAAGCAAAATGTATGCAGCTTTAAAATCCATTTTCTTTGATATCCACCACGACATTTTACGCAGTTTAAATAATTTTATTTGGTACTTAAAACTTAACAAAAAAACACCAGTGCTATCTGGTGGTACCGTTGCTTTGCTGTCAAATTTAGGATACTAACACAGCTTCTGTTTCGCTCTGTAGACTTTACTTTTATAGGCCATTACTATACTAAATCTTTCGAGACGTATTTTGCCATCAAGTGTAAATGAATAATGTCATCGCCAACACCTTAGCGTACTATATTTGCCCAGAAATTAAAATTAATTATCCAATTTAGAGAAAACAGTTTAAAAAATAATTAACTGCGCTGTTATTTTATATAATTTAAAACGTGTATCTGTTGTAACGTTCCTTTGTATCTGTTACAATATAATGTACAAAAACCAAACAATGCTTTACGATTTTTGTCAATTAGTTTAAATTTCAAGTAAGAAAATGGTCACTTTAGATTTTATTGTATCTAATTGTTTAATAAGTCGCATTTATGTAGTATGATCGCCCTGTATAGGGTGCCCTACAGAGTATGGTTGGTTGCCGTTTTATAAGTAATTGTTTAATTAAAATTAATTTAAACAATTTTTTTGAATAAATGACATGTATAACGGTACATTCTAAGATTTGTAACAAATAAAATATTTAAATTTTAGCAAACATTTTATGTAAAATAAAAAATAATTGTATTTGTTAAAGTTATAATTTAAGCGTTATTTTTACTTTTTAAGATCTACTTTGAAAATACCGTATTAATAGGGGGATTACTTAGACAGTTGTTAAAATTATTTATTGTTTCTTTTGCTTTTAATATAATCAATAATTTAGCGATAGTACCTACTTTAATTTATAATAAATTATATTTTATAATAAATTTAATTGCACTTTTTGTATATAGGGTATTTTGATGTGTTTGGACAACAACTTGACTGGCGTAATATTTCCGTCATATCCGTCCTCCTTTCTTCCAGTAACCGAGGTTATAAAAGCCATAAAAATCAAGTTCTGGCCTTTTTAAAAAAACCCAGAATAAACCAATTTGCTAGACTAAAAGTAAAAAGTGAATCTGTGTTCTTTTAGTTCCAGATAAGCCATCTAAAGCAGGTAAAAATTATGAAAGGTTTTTATTATTTAATAATTTTCCTTTTATTAAATAAATTCTTTAGAAACCATTTTGGGCATATCTCATAGCGGGACCTTCTTTTGTTACAGCACACCCGGGTTCATTATTTTTTTCTTTATATTTTCTTAAGACTGCTTCCTTAATTCTATCTTGGAAGTCTGAACAGTTCGTTAAACATCCTACTTTTATAAGATTGTAGATGCTGACTGATCTCAGCATATTATGGATTTGAACTTCAGTGTCTTGCTGTGTGCCTGTACTGCACGAGCTAGGACTGTCTTGAGGCAATTAATTTTATATTTGAATCCAAGTCAAGTTGATGTGCTAAATGTTGTAATACTAGTATAATTTAACTCTGCGAGTAAAAATATACATGTTTGTGCAGTTAAATTAATATTTTAAAACTGGTTTAAGCATAGTTTCGTATAATAGATTCCAAGCTTACTCAATTAAGTCAATCCAAACGTACAACAAGACCTATATAATCTACAGGGTGTCTCAGAAGTAATGGGACACAGAGCAACAGGAGATTCCTTAGGTCAAAATAATGCAATTAACGTAAACTTGCCTTATCCCAAAGTTGACAATAACTAAGATCCAGGGTGTCAAACTTTTAATTCGGTTTTCGTTTTTTGGTAACAATTTCTTAACAAGTTAACATGGTGATACAAAATTGAGGATTTGGGGGTTCTTTGAGGCGAGAAATTTAAATTTGTTCATACTTTTCATGTTGTTGGTAGAGGACGTCAGCTACGGCCTACCCCACTGTTTTTAAATGGCATAACTTTTTGTAAGCTTAGTATATTTACCTGTTTATTAAAAAAGAAGTTACTATAATTGCCTTTGCATTAAAAGTGTATACTTTATTTAGGTCTCTAGGAGCAACTGTTTTTGAGATAAATGCCTTTTAAAGGACCTCACAATTTTCCTACGGAAAATGGGTTTTGACCAATTGTTTTCAAACTTTGCAAAGTGATATTTTTTAATACGCTGATCAAAAGTCTCGACAGACACAAAACCCAAAAACCCCTCTAACCTCCCCAAAATCAGCATTAAATGTCTCCAAATCCCTAGTGACATTTAAGCTGATGAGGGAGGTTTGTGATCGTAGAGACTTTTGATCAGAGTGTTGAAAACTATTACTTTGCAAAGTTTAAAAACAATTGGCCGAAAACCATTTTTCGTAGAAAAATTGCGGGGTCCTTTAAAATGCATTTATCTCGAAAACATTTCCTAGAGACCTTTAGAATACGTTTTGACGCAGAGGGAATTATAGTAACTTTCTTTTAACAAACGGGTCAATATATTAAGATTAAAAAATTATGCCATCAAAAAAGAATTGAGATAGGCGTAGCTGGCACCTCTACCAGCAACATTAAAAGTATGTAAATTTGAATTTCTCGCCTTAACAAACCCCAAATCCCCCAATTTTGTACCGCTATGTTATTTGGTTAGAAATTATTTCAAAAACTTTAAACAAAATTAAAAATTTGACCCTGTATCTTAATTATTATCAACTTTGGGATAAGGAATTTACGTTAATTGCATTATTTCGACCTAAGGAATCTGATGTTACTCTGTGTCCCATTACTTGTGCGACACCTGTAATCTAATAATACCTGTACTGCACCCTGTTAACATCTTTATTAACAGATTATAGGTTATATCTCCTGACTAGAAGAAGAACGGAAAGTTTCACCTTTTTGACTTTTTAGCGTTTACAGTGTTATTTCTAAAGATGACCGGTTACTGACACAAAATCGCTTGAAACCACGGAAATTTAAAAGAGTTTTTTAACAAGCAGGCTTGTCAATTTAGAGTAGAAGTTTATTTTTCTATAAGTAAAACACAAACGTGCAAAAAACTGAAACAAGAATGATGTTTACTTAAAAAAAAACAATGAAACTGAAGTTAAACAGAATATAAGTTCAAAGGCTATCAAACTTTTAATAAATAAAATTTTGTCAGTTGGTTTATTACGACTGGGAACGCTTTGTAAAATTCTAATTTTTTTTCTCTTTATAAACATATCAAACATTGATTTTCCATCCGAGCGACGAGACGTGACAAAGTTAAATTTTCCACTCTAAAGTTTAATGCTTTTTAGTATGCTGGTCATGTAAAATAGCTTCTTATAATACGCATCCATTTGGCTAAAGATCAATGCATTTGTAGGACATTAGGCTAATATTATCTTTGTGGCTTAGCAAAAGTCTTGAAGTAGAATAAGGTTCTTCAAAAATAATAACTGCAGTATAAATCTATAAAACAAAATTTCCCCCCCCGCAAAAAAAATTATTCAAATGAAAAAAACTTATGTGCTATAAGAACTGTATTAAACATTTAGTAAAAGTTATTTTAAAAAATTTAAAAAAAAAAATTAAAATATTATAGAAAAATGCTATGTTAAAAAAAGACGTTCTGTATCAAATCCACCTATTTATTTTTTAAAAAAAATTAAGTCACAAGTAACACCGTTACAAAAAACCCCAAAGGGCCACTAGGGGCACTAGTAAACCCCAACGTAACGTCCAAGCTGACATGGGAATCCCAAAAAAACTGGCCCCCCGGGGAAAAGGGGGAACCCAACCAAAATCCGGGGTCCCAGGACATTGGGGGATAAAAGGGGAAAAAAAAAGCGGATAAGCTACCCCGAGAGGGGGATCTTTCCCCCCACACTTTGGGCCAGAACCTGCCCTTGGGTGACCAAAACCACAACACGGGGGCAAACCAGGAAATGGATCCTAAACAAACAAAAATGGGGGGAAACCTCAGTAGAATAAGAATGGAAAAAGCTTCATAAGACCCCCATTCAAAGAACGAAAAAAAGAACTACTCAGACAAAGTAGGAAAATTTTCCCATAAAAAAAAAAGGGGTTTTCAACAGGCAAAAAAACCCCTAGAGGACACCTACACAAGATAGGCTCATACAATGGGGACCCAAGTTGCAGAATGTGCGAGGGGGGGGAAAAAAACCTACCACATCCTGTGCAAATGTTTAAAAAATTTAATCACAAAAAAACAGGCTTTTTGGGGAACCGGAAATGAGCCCACAAATATATCAACCCCGTCTCGGGGTTATACAGACTTGTAAAAGGGAAAAAAGACTAAGGGGGTGGTGTAAAAGACAACGGGGTTTTGGGGGGAAAAGCCCATGAGGCTGAGCTGCCTCCAGTAGTTAATCAAAACGGCCCCCGGGAAAGAAAAAGAAAAAGAAAAACGTTTTTAAAATAAATAACATTTACTTGTGTGTTTAACTAAAAATAAAAAAGTTTAATTAAAATTGGTAGGTAAAATTTAAAAAACCCTTTTTTTATATGGGGGAAAATTCAATTTTTTTGGTGTGCTTTTCAACAAAAAAGGGTATCTTTATATCTGGTGGCAAATATATGACTGTGTTTTTTTAAAAATTTTTTTTTCAAAATAATTAATAATATATCATAAATATACAGACAGATAACTGACAAACCCCATTTTTTTTTTTTTTAAAAAATTTTTCAATATTCAAATTAAATATTTTAAACTATTTTTTTTTTTTTTTTAAAAAATCTGTTTATACCATTTCTGAATTCCCCCAAAAAGACGTTGTTTTTAATATGGTAATAAAAGGGGTTTTAAAAAATTTGGAAAATTATGAATTTAGTTGTTTTAAAAAAAAAATAGACCCCATTGATTTTTTTTAAAAAAAACTTAAAATTTTTTTGTTACCAATTCCAACTTTACAATATCTTTATTGCATTAAAAAAAATTTAAAAACCCTTTTAAAAAATTTTAAAATTTTCCTTGCTTTCAAAACTGGGCATCAAATACACGACAAGGGGCAGGAACGACGCTACGTCAGGCTGATGTTGGTCCTTGGTAAATTTTTTAATTTTATGTACAGAGTGTCTAAAAAAAAGAGGAAATCTCCACGTTTTAAAAAAAAAACAACACGTAAAAAATTCCTATAAATTTTTTTTTTACAGGATTTCCCCTTTTTGGGGTTTTTTTTTCTCTTAAAACTTCAAGGGGAAACAAGTTTTTAAGACGTATTTTAAAATCCCTTCCCCCCAAAAACTGTATCCCAAAATTTGGGGGTTTGGGGGGGAATGTTTTTTTTTAAAAATGGGGTTTAAAAAATCGATAATTTTCAAAAAATATATGAAACCAACACTTAAATCTAGGGTTCTGCTTTGTAGTTTTTAAATTTGGATTTAGTTTTTTTAAAAATTTTTTTGAGTGAAAATCACTCTAAAATCGGTTATGTTTAGATACTATTTTCTCTTTTAAAAAGACTCATATTTCAAATTTGTTTCAGCAGAGGCATAGATTATTTCCTAACCTTTAAAAAAATGTATAATTTTTTGTCATTTTAAAAAAAAATAGTTAAAAAACGTTATCTCCTGCGGCTTGCAATGGAAAAAAAATCGCATCGATACACCGAATTTGGAAGAACCTAAATAAAGTATAATATTTTTTTAAAAAGGCTATACGAAAATTGTGGTAGTGGGAGTTTGTTGGTCTCCGCCCACCGTCTCCGCGCCCCCTTTTGCCCGACCCCCCAAAAGGGGGAGCGTAAATGCACTCTTAATAAGATAAAAAACCCGGTTGACCTTTAAATTACTATCGAGAAAAGTGTTTTAAATTACTTACAGCTGCTATGACGGACCTTGACCTAGACCCCCTTCCCCCTGTATTGTAAAAATTTTGGACACGTTTTTTACAACCTTTGACTACTGACTACAAATTGAGTATTTATTCTTTTTTTTTCGTAATCCTAACCGTTTTCAAAAAAACGTCACTTTATTTCATCATGTATTTGCCGAGTTTCGAAAATAAAAAAATACAAAAATTTTTCCCCTTAAATTCAAAAAAAATTCGACGTTTTCAACTTACAAA
>JAHBCN010023129.1:0-12834 GCA_019359885.1 Listronotus oregonensis | reverse complement strand
TCTGATATTTTAACAAATTTAAAAAAGTTAATTTTATTTTTATTGTAGTATCCCCTGGAAAGTAGACAGTAAAAAATTATTCTTAAGCTAAACATTACAAAAAAAAAAAAAAAAACAGCCAAGCATAAAAACAGCTTTTTAAAAAAAAATTGAACATAAAAGCTAAATAATTAAATCAGATAATTTAGAGAGCTCCTAATCATGCAAAAAGTTTTTTTTTTATTTTATATATATATATATATATATATATATATATATATATATATATATATATATATATATATATATATATATATATATATATATATATATATATATATATATATATAAAAAAAAAAGTTTTTATTTTTTAAAAAATTTAAATTTAAATTTTTTTAAATTCTATAATAAAATAATTTTTTTTTATAAAAATTATATAAAAAAAAGGAAACATGATGAAATATACGGAAAAATATCAAAGAAAGAATGACACTCTTTTAAAAAACTTAAAGTTGAGATTTAAAAAAATGCCACTTTAATAATTGGGAGTGTTCAGAAAAGAAGTTGTTAATGCTGGCAAATTTACCCCAAAATGTTCACTTCATATAAAATACCCTATTATAAGTGGACTTTAAAACAAATTTAGTGTAACCAGCAATAAAGCCAGTCACATTAAAAAAATGAATCAATTTATTAGAAGAACTTAAATGAGTCAAAGGTAAAGAAATTCAGTGGAAACGAAAAATTAAATTTATGTATTGTCAAAGAATATTATAGTTCCACTATAGAAAAACCATCCAGTGTTAAAATTTTGAATCTCCTATGGAAGCAGACTTTTCGAGCCTGCTTCCATCGAGCCAGAACGCGACCGGGCGCCTGACCGCGTTGCCAAATTGTTTGCCGTTGGAAGCTGGCTGCTAGGCTAGCTCCGTCGACTATAAGTTTAATAATATTATAATATATTTTGTTTTGTAACCGCCGCCGTCGCGCACTCTCGCAGTATCGATGTACACCTGCGCGGGAATCGACGGACTTAATACTGTTTAATAATATGGCTTCGAATGCTGGCAATTTATGCCAATATTATGATCGCAGACGAAGTAGAAGAACGGACAATGTTCGATTATTCAGATTTCCCTATAAAAATCAAGCCATTTTAGAACAATGGATGATTATAAATGCTTTTAAGCTTAGTTTTAAAATAAAAATTAATATTTCAAATTGAAATATTCAATATCAAATATTTATTTCTTCTACCGGGTGGCCGAGTGGTGCATCGCCAAGCTGGCCATTGGAAATCTCATGTTAATTAACACTTCCAAATATTATGGTTTTCCTGTACAGGGTAGCCCACCGTACATGCGTCGGTCTAAGCTATGCACTTTTTTGGTTTTTAAATAAATGCAAAATCATAAAGAGCACATTTTAAAATTAATAACAAAAAGCGTTTAAAACACATTATTGAAAACTTTTAAAAATATTCCATAGCGAACCAAAAAAAAAAAAAACGTTTAATGAACGTTTTTTGTGGTAGGTTTTTAAAAACTCGAAGGAACAAAACTTATTTTTGCGGACTTTGAAAACGTTTTGTAAACGTATTTTACGAAGATTTTTAAATATCAATAAAAAAATCGTTTAAAAACGTATCTTTAAAATCACTTTATAAACATTTTGGTACGGATCTAAAAAACGTTTAATGGACGTTTTTTGTTGTAGAGTTTTAGACCAGCCACTTTAACTTGTTCTAAAACGCCCTTGACTTTTTATTAAAACATATTTTTGCGTAAACGTTTTTTATACAAAAGTTATAAGTTTACTTACAAATAAGGTCATTTAAATCGCAAATTTTAACCCTTAAGTGCTGACCTCCAATTTTAGAACATAAGCACTGATGTGGCGTCTACGGGACTACGCAAAAACTTTTTTTTGAAAAAGTTAAAAAATAGTTAATAAAAATTAGTGATATATATTTAGTGCATACCTTAAGATGAGAAAAATGCCCTAAACAAAATAAAAAGGAAAGGGGAAAAAAGGTTTTGGTAAAATAAATATCAAAAATATTTTCATTTTGAAAATGCTAGTAGTCTGTGGGACGACCCTCAAGGTAGGTAGGTAGGTTTAAAGTGAGTGGGTATAACACCCTTTTACCCTTAAGGTACTTAAGGGTTAAATGCAACACCCTGTGTTGAACTAGCTAATTAAATTTATAATTTAATTGTCTATCAATCAGTAGATGGGTTCCCTATCTAAATGTAATAGTTTTCCTGGTACCCAGACTTATTATTGGTTTGACCATGAATAAACAAAATTTTAGATTTTTTCATTTTTTATATAAAAAACTTTTATTAGCAAAGAATGTAGTTTTTTGCTGTTTAGATAAGTCAAACATATTATTTTAATTGTTGGAAAAAATTTTGAATATTAAAAGCAAACTTATTATTGTATTTTAAGAAAAAGTAATTGTAGTGTTTATTTAAGGCGGTAGGTTTATCAACGAATAACATTATTAAAAGATGGACAAAATTTGCCAATTTTTTTAAATGCATAGAGTTAATTGTTTTTAAATTTAGGAGCACTCGTGGAGTTATGGCAAACAGGCTTTATCACTCTATAGCGACCTAAAAATTGGAATTTTGGTTATTTATGGTCAAACCCAAGAATTGTTAACCACAGAGGATGTCCAGATACATTGCATTTTTTCTGCCAACTAACCAATGCTTGTTACGTTACGTTACGTTACCAGGAGTCCCTCAAAAAAGAATTTTGTGCAATCGCAGTGAGCTTGGATGGCTTGGCGCCGAACATTTGGTGACGTCACAAACCGGCAGAATTTTTTATCCCTGAGCCGGCCATCCTTTGTATTTGAAAATTCTTAGGTCAAACCAATAAAAAGCCTATATAGCATCAAAAAAGTGATTTACATTAGGTACAGGAAACCCAAATACAGATTGATAAGACAATTAAATTTGGAATTTAATTAGCTACTTAAAAACAGGATTTTCTATATAAAATAAGCGAGTTAAACGGCCCTATTTGTAAGTGAATTTCAAAATATTTTTCTGCTACCCAGAACAATACTAATATACAGGGTGGTCCTTTAAAGTGTTAAAATCCAAATACGAAAAACGGCTTGGTTGAGGGACCCTTTTTAACAGCATACGTAACTTTGTAACTCTTTTCAGTTTTTGGGGGTGGGTGGTAACTTTTAAATGGTAAATGGAAAAGTGTAGTTCTTCCAGATTCATAATCCCCAAAAAATCTACTTTTAGTACACGCAATGAGGCAATTTGACTAGGAATTTTTTTGTACTACATGGATTTTTCTGAAATTTTCACAGAAGGTAGGGAATAGCCCAAGGATCAAAGCTTATATCATGCTGAGGTGTGCTTTTATCCTGGGGGTGGTCGCCACCCCATCTTGAGGGTGTAAATTTTTTATTAAATTTTAATTACAGAAATCGATAAAGAAAGTAATTTTAAGTAAAAAGTGTTTCATACATTTTTTTCGTAAAACTAATATTTTTCGAGTTATTCGCGATTGAAAGTAAAAGTTTTTCGACGAAAAATCAACGTTTTTAATGGGTTTTTCACGAATAACTCTAAAAATATGCCTTTTGTCAAAAAAACTGAAAAGAGCAAAATTGTAGCTTATAAAAAAACTAGATAAAAATGTTTTTTTTTTTAATTTCTCTACAACCAATATAGACCGAGCTACGGCTTGTTAATTGTTAGCTTTTGTTCGTCAAATGCTAAATTTGAAAGATTCAAAGTCAAATAGCGAGAAAAGTTTGCATTTCTCAAGGAAAAGATATAAAGTATTTTTAAAGTATATAATAAGACCTTTCTTTTAAAAACAAAAAAGAGTTTTTATCATGAAAATTAAGGAGTTATGATAAAATAACGTAGGTCCTTAGTTTTTTCTACAAAAAGATCATTAAAACAACCCCTAATTTCCTTCTTAATTAAAATAGATCTGTACCTCTTCTGTGATTCTTTTTATATATGTATTATTAATACATCCTAAAGGTTTAATCAAATTGAAATGCTTAATTTTAGAAAAATTAACTTAAAGTGAAAATTTTCCACAATTTCGTAAAATGGCCATTTTCTTCAAAATAACTCCAACAATACTGGGGATACGAAAAAATGTAACGAATTATAGCTTTTTTGATAACAAAGACTTTTCATTTCATAGATTTTTCTGTACAATAAATATTTGGCCAGATATGGCCGTTTAAAGCCTCTATTTACGAGCGAGCACCACCTTATTCTAGTCCTTTAAACTCATCCCATTTTAAAACTAAAGGATTAAAAAGGATTTAATTTACATAACCTTGTAGCTCTTTAAAAGCCCTACAAAATAATTTTAAAAAAAGTTTCAATCATTAAAACTAAAGGAACTATATTTAAAAAACCAATAAACTTTTTTTTCGAAAAATTTGCAAGCCCACTTCGGAGCATAATATTCTATAAAACCGGTATACTTTATACTTTTACCGGTATAATTTTTGTATGCAATTCTACTTTTTTTTCCTATTTATGTCTATTATATTGGTTTGTAAGAATTGTTAGAGGTGGCTTTTAAGGATTGAAAATTTGCAAAAGAATAAAATTGGTAATATTTCAGGCAGTAATATTTTTAATTACTAAATCTATCAAGCTATTAATTTTTTGGGGATAAATCTTTTTTTTAATTAAGCTATAATAAGGGTTAATTTATAAGGGTCGAAAAGTTTGCGAAATGAAATTAGTACATATTTTAAGCAACAACATTCTAAAAGTAAAGCAACTTAATTTCAAATTTTCATAAAAATTGAAACTGTACAAAAAAATTCGGAGGTCAAACACCTTTTTTCTTCCTATCCACTGTACTATTTAGGATCAACGCATAATTTAATGTCAATGTCAACATGAATTCAACAAAATTATGAGAAGTGCAACAGAAAAAAATAAAAATTATTTTATTTTAATAGGTGTTCAAATTGACGGCCATTTTGTTCTAAGCATTTATCAAACTTTTTCAATATGGCCGTTATTTTAAACACCTATTAAAATTAAATGGTTCATATTTTTTTCTGTTACACTTCTCTTAATTTTGTTAAATTCACCATAGTAACATTGATAATAAATTATAAGTTGTTTCTAAAGTAGATTTTTTTAGAGCATACGAATCTGGAAAGAAATCACACCTTTCCATTTACCTTTCACAAGTTACCCTCCACTCCTAAAAAGTAGTAGGCTTTATGCAATTAACAAATTAAGATTAAAAGTTCCTATTAAAATTTCATTATAACTGACGTATTATATCTGGATATTGTATTTCAGGAAATGTTTCGCTTGTGGGACTTAGTGGTAAAGTTTTAGGAAATAAATATATTTGCTACCCACATTTTACAGAAAATGATTTCAAAATGAAAAAGAAAAAATTAAAAAAACGCAGTACCAAAAAAGTACATAGAGAACAATCTACTAGCTTAAAAGTTAAAACTTTTTTACTTTATATATAACCTATATATGTAAATTTTGTAAATGGACATTGGAAAAAAATAAAAAGAGAAGTTTTCAACAAAAATTAAAAAATCTTAAACACCAATAAAAAGTCTATTTTGATAAATAACAATTTAGCTCTGTAATATTAAATAATGCAGCAGATTTTTAAAGTAATCATTTTTTGGTACTATATCGCTTTACCTATATATTTTAATAATACAACCTTATCGTTTTTATGACGTGATGGTCATTTTTACCGCAGTGTTTATTGCTTGATTAAATTAAGCTTTGTTTTGACTTTGACAAATGTCTTGATATTTGTCACACCTCAAAACGGATTAATAATTAATTTATCCAGTATTAAACACTGCGGTGCAAATGGTTATAAGTGGAACCTTTATATTCTTTAGCTATTTGTACCATGTAAAAGTACCTACTTAAATACTTCACATTGGCAACGCCGCGTCTAATTTTGCTCGCAAGGCGAGGGTTACCGCGCAAAAAAATATTTTATCCGGGAGCATTGATATCTCCACACCGATTAAATGTGTTCCATTTAGATGAGCTATCTATTCGTAGTAGTATCAATCTTTGGTATTGTATATGTATATGGTAATCTCTTTAATATATCCCATGATCGTAACTTTCTAATTTTAAGTGCTACACAAAGATACAAAATAAGATTTTTATAATTCAGTAAAGTAAGGGAGGAGTATTAAGTAAATATTGCTTAAATAAAAATATAATATGAAATGGATTTTAAATTCTGGGTAAAATTATAGATAAATCAGGTGGCTCTATATCTAAATTATTTGTTTACAAAACCTCTCTTACTAATGTATTCTTTTTAAAAAGTGTGTAATAAAGCTATTAGAAGCTCTCCAACCTTCATTGCTTTACATAAGATTGCATCAGCCATGTAAACATTTGTACTGTCGGTAAAACCATCTACTATGCCACATCTGATTTTAAGAGAATCACATGGCATTTTAAAAAATCTTCTCAGGGGTTTAAAAACTTTACATTCAAAATAAAATTCGTCTTCTTTATTAAAGAAATTTAAAAATTGTATAGCCATTCCGGATTTTCGAAAAGCAAAGCAGTTTGGTTCATCAACAGAAAAATAAAAGTCTTGACTCTTTAACTGTTTAAAAAGAGTTACATTATTATTACCAATTTTTTGTATGCCCATTTCATTCAATAAAGTGTAACCAGGTAATATTTCGTTTTTTGATGTACAGTGAGTAATATATTCATAATATCTATTTATAAACTGTTCCAGAGGATGGTTACTGGTTTTTAAAGATTTCTTTATGTGGAACATATAATTTTCAAAAGGAAAACAGCTAAAGTTATCTAAAGGTCCATACTTTTCAACATCTTTCACTAAATGCAGTAGGTTATGGACATTATAATTTACATACTCTTCCCCATAAATTTCCCCAAACTTAGCCACAAAATATAGAAGAAGTTTTTTGGCATATAATAAATAATCATGTTTGCTGCTTAAGTCAGCACAAACCAAAATGTGAATTGAAACATGTAAAAAGACAAAAAATGGGACCACATAGGTTCTTTTAAATAGTTTTTAAGGACTAACGGTCCATAATATAACAAAAACTGCCTAAATTCTGTGGCTTTCCAACGCTCTAGTTCTTTTAAAGACCTGGGAAGTCTAGCAAATTCTTTTACACAACACTTTCTCATATTTTCCAAACTTTCATTAATTTTTAAAATATCTTCCTTGAACAAACGTATACCCTGATGTCCCGAAACCCAAAAACTTAACAATCTTTTTGTAACCCCCAAGCAAACCAAGTGCATGTAATCGAGTGGTATATCTTCGACTAAATCAATATCTAATTCAGATAGTATAGTAGGTCCTTTATGAATGTCTTCATCAGACAAATTGATTATTTCATTATGTACCCTTGAACCTGCATCTAAATCTAGATAAGCCACTCTATGTCTGATGTAATTCCCTTCAACCTTACATTTTGTACAGCTGTTGTAGGAATTGTGATTTTTCACATTTAGTACAAAGGCTTTAGCAGGAGCATCACATAAAACTTTTGATATTTGAACTGAAAAATGTGAATTATTAAAATCTATGCCAGTAGCTTTAATTTCTTTAAATTCTTCTACAAAAATATTCAAAAAAGCATTTGCACTTTCTGGCTTAGATGTCCCATGATACACACCTATAGGAAAGGGCTCACTATATTTAAAATGGTCTATAAATCCTAATATGGGCCAAAATTGACTAGAACTGCTTTTAGTAAGGGGAAGGCCATCAATGTTTATAGAAACTTTTAGTAAATTCTCCGGAAGATTCAAAATTGCTTGTTGTTTTAATGCCTCCAGCCTCCCTCCTTTAGACCAAAATGATAGTACTGTCCGGGTGGAATCATGATAATGTCTTTTTTTAAATTTTCATCTATTTTTAAAAGTGTCCTGCAATCTTTAGGAATTCCCTCAAAATCAGTATATGACCTTAATATATTTAATAATTCATTAAAAGAATTATGGCTAAGGCAAGTTTTAATTGCCCATGAGGTTAAGGAGCTTAAAAATTGTTTACTTTTTTCTTGATTGCTATAATTATTATTGGATGGTAAACTAGTTTTTAACTCGATGGAAAAATTGGCTGGATCACTCAAAGTATGTACATGGGATATATTAAAGTTCGAATTTGAAGTGCTCTTAGAATTACTATAAGGACCTTCAGAAAAAGAGAAATTATTATCAATATTGGTGCTAACAGTTGAAGTAGAAGCAGTAAATAGAGTGGAGTTAGTGCAGCTATTATTATTACTCAAATCTGATGTTTTAATTTCACTGAAACTACTTCCACCTGAGGAATGCCGATAGTTTATTTGATCGGGCATGTTTTTAATAACAGATCTGATATGCCTTGCTGAATAGGCACCATATGGCTTATTTAAACGCTATAACAAAAAAATAAGTACTTAATCTGTTCATTGGTTTTAAAATCTGGAAGATATGTTCAATAAAAGAACCTATCTGTAAAGAAATTAAAATTTAAGACAAAAGTAAAGTAATTTTTAAAAACTACATTAATATAGCATATCTTCTAATTAAAGTTAGCTGCAAATCAAAAAGCGAATTTACTTTGTTAAATATTTTTTTCAGATACATTATTCAGAATATTAACGTTTTCTTAAAACTTATTATTTCTATTATTGACAGTTGGTAAGTAAGTAAGAAGGGTAAGAAGTGCTGTTTAACTTAATTTTAGAGTTAAACATATAGTACTAGCCCTAATAATGTATTTTAAGCATAAATTTAACACACTAAATATAGGTAATGCATCAAGTACCTAATATCAAGGTCTGAGAAAATGACAAAATATATATGCATCACAGTATATATTGTTTGCTGGCAAATAATTAATATACCACCAAAAATATATAAAGAATTATATAAATAAAGCAACTCATTTGAAATATTTTCTGGCATTTTTTCCACCTTATTTTCATATAACCAAACACGGAAGAAATTTACCTACTCGAAACTTTAAGGTCAAACACACAATTATATTTTAACCTAGAATACTGAGGTTTGAACCAAAGCACAAAAAGATGACTCTGATTTGCATGAAAGCTACAATAAACCTTTTAAGCACTCTTCTTCTTCCCTGGAAGCCGTCTTGATTCACTACCGGAGGCAGCGCAGCCTCTTGGGCTATTTGTGCCCAGTCCCTGAGCGATATCTTAAAACAAGATCCAGAATTATTACCCCAAAATTTCGAGCAGACGGTAACTTTATCTTAACAAAACGAAGAATGCCAGATTGCCTAGACTTTACCTTAAAAACCTGATCTCCAAAATCGGGATTTTTGGTCGGTTTACCTATACCTATGCAACATGAAAACTAAACTATATATAGTAGAACAAAATTGTAATATACTTACTTTGCGATCCATATTTTCTTGAATATAGTCTCTTACCACCACAATTTACCACTGGCTTTTAGTTTTTACGCGTCCTAAACACAGAATTAAAAAGGGTTAATTTGTCCTAAGTCCTACTGACGCGTCCTACACAGAAAATGCGGGAAAATAGGAAACTGGCGGCTAGCGCCACGAGCATACGTTAATTTTCCAACGGTGCCGGCCAATGAGAACGCGGCAGCCAGTTATGACAATGGCGCCAAGTTTAAACTGTAAATCGACCACTCGAGGAATTTATTTTCTTGATAGATTGGTGAATGAATTTTAAGATCCTTTAGTTTGACTATGTGATTAGAATAATTAATTATTTATTTATTTATTTATTTATTTAACGGATACACCATTTTTACATTTACTTACACTAGAGTAAAAACATAAAATTAAAATTAAAATTAAATTTAGCTAATATTTTCTAATACCATTATTAGCCTCCAGAATAGACCTCTCAGCCTACTTCTGAAAGCATTAACAGATAAGCCAAAGAAGTCTAAGTCAGGAAAACTATTTACAGACTTAACGATCCTGTTTAGGGGCATATTCTGAGCATGTAAGGTATTATAATGCTTGGAAGACAACAGGGGTGACGTTCTTAATTATTTAGGTATTGTAGATTATTGTATAAGTTTTAAAATAAAAGTTACAATGTGTATGTGTTTTATACTATTTTATTAGTTTTTTAGGGTAAATATAAATATAAATAAATGATATTATACATATTAAATTTTATAATTCAGCTTTTATTGTTATAGTTCCCTATGGGTGTTTCTAATAACATGCTAATATTTAAGGGGGTGATTCTTGACCATTTTAAGAAAAACTTCATATGAATGTATGTCCTAAACGTCTTATCTTTTGAGATACAGGGTGTTAAAAATTTAAAAAAAAAAATATTTTTTATTGTCATTTTCATACCGCTTTAAATATTTTTATGAAAATTGGTGTACGGCGTTTATGCATTAAAGAGCATTTTTTGACCTAAGAAACATTTTTTATTTCCAACAGTGGCGTCCATACTGGACTCTGACTAGGTATTTTGAAGGAAAAAGTAGTCTGCCACTGCTTTCTCTTAAAATAAAATTATTTTTGGAGTCCTCGGTCAATTTAAACAAATTTGGTTACTTGATTTTTTTCGTACGATTCACCGTTTTCCCATAAAAAATAAATTCACTTATTTGCATCTCACTGGACCAATTACGAGAAAACGATTTATGTAACTTTGAACAATAATTTCTTCAAAATGTTTCTTAGGTTAAAAATTCTTTTAATGCATAAACGCCGTACAGCAATTTTCATAAAAATATTTATAGTGGTATGAAAATGACAATAAAAAAATTATTTTTTTCTTAAAATTTTAACACCCTGTATCTCAAAAGAGAAGACGTTTAGGACATACATTCATATGAAGTTTTTTTCTTAAAATGAGTCCAAGAATCACCCCATTAAATATTAGCATGTTATTAAGAAACATCCTGTATATGTTATTTATTTATTTATTTACAAATCAGTACACTACAGAATAAGATATTCTAAATGGTACGAAAACAATACAACAAAATTAAATCAAACAAATTAAATTAAATTAAACAAACTTAAGGCAAATAAAAGAGAGTAAATTAGCTAAACCATTAAGGAAGACAGGTCTACATACTTCCACTTAACAATCTTTTTAACGCAATCAAATTAACAGAAAAGATGGACAATCAGAGAAAAACCTATACTAATTATTAACCAAACGGTCAACAAGCATTACATCCATAGTTAGTTCTGTTACGATTATATGTGAATCTTCAATTATCCTTTGGTTCGATACACCTGCAGTTAATTTTTGAACAATTGTCTCTTGTTCGACTTTAGATAATCTCTGGTCCTTAGTTCATCATGAGTTTCAACAAACTTTACACTCACAGATCCTAAAAGAAAATTAAAAAGATTAGCTGTAGTAATAACATTATTAAAAAAATATTTACCCTCGGCTGAAATGTTAACCATAATTCTTGAAGGACATGCTCCATGAATATGAATACTACTTCCACTTTTCACACTACGTTTTTGTGTGCTGGCAAATCCTAAAAGAATAATACCGTACAATAATTATACTTCCTTATACATCACTACACAAGCACCTTTTGTAATCACTCTGTTACACTCATATACTTTCTTTTCTTCACCGTGTGCATATTTTCTTCCTGTACGGCAAGCATAGTCTACTTTCTATTCTCCTGGGTCCTCCAAGCTGAAAACTCTTCAAAATTCCTAAAATACAAAGTAGATTCTTTTTATAGTTAAGTTATGAAAAGTACTTAAATGTTTAATCAAGTCTGTATGGAATGGAAAAGAAGTTTGGTTTATGCAGATTGGGCATATGATATGCTGAGTTCTTTTGGATCCTTCTGATGTGGAAACTATATCTTGGTCTGAGTGTTTTGTTCTTATATGTCGGTTTTTAGTCGATTGAGTAATAAAACAAGATTAAATTGAATCATAACCTAGAAATATCAAATAAGAGCAATAAACTTACTTTTCCAGTTCCATATTACGGGTCTAATGGCCTGAAATAAATAACAAAATGCTTTGGCAATAAATAAATCGCTGTCGAAGCTCAATTTCCAATAATAATTCTAAAAAGAACAAGAGGCACAAGAGCATGGAAATATAGGCGGGAAATCAGCAAACATCACGCCATAGAAAAATGAAACTAAAACTTTAGTTTCATTTTTCTATGCATCACGCAAACATCCAATGGATTCTTCTACGAAGCGATTTTATCCGATGCCAAACGAAGTGCCCTTCGGTTCAGATTGATGATAGTGCCTTCTGATTGGTTCGGCACACGGCACCGTTGGAAAATTAACGTATGCTAGCGCCACGGATTCCACTCAGGGATGTTACACGGACATTTTGAAATGTGCATGATCATGATACTATTACTCTAAAAGATAAACCCACGCGCATGAGATAAGCCTATCTCTCTCGCACGCCTGACGTCACTGACGACTATTTCCCCAGAAACGGCGAGTTTTAATATGGCATTCCGATTTCTGTTTAGATGTTAGATGGATTAGCATGATTTATTTATTTTTTAAACGTCATATAATGCCAAAATACAATAAACGTTAAAAAAGGCTTTAAAACACTGCTTTCCCAACCGACAAGCAGAATTGTTGTCGTCGAGTGACGTCATGCGCAACGTCGTACGAAATTAAATCGCTAAGTGGTTTTATCTTCTAGTAATAGTATCATGGTGCATGATACTATTACTCTAAAAGATAAACCCACGCGCATGAGATAAGCCTATCTCTCTCGCACGCCTGACGTCACTCGACGACCATTTCCCCAGAAACGGCGAGTTTTAATATGGCATTCCGATTTCTGTTTAGATGTTAGATGGATTAA
>JAHBCN010023128.1:0-12781 GCA_019359885.1 Listronotus oregonensis | reverse complement strand
ATACTTAATTTAATTATTTTCAATATATTAAGACTAAAAAAATGTATGAATTAATAATAATATATCAATTTATCAAGAAAACCAAGCGAGTATATAACTCCTTTTTTTTTTTTTAAATATTTAAGCTGCAGATAAATTGGTATTTTATAAATTGTGGGTAGCTTTTATTTCCCAAAACTTATAATGTATTTTTCTGGTAGTTTCTGTAAAAATCAATAAATCATTCGTTTAGCTAATATATATGTTTTAAATTGACTCTCACCGGGGGGATCTCAGAAACGGTAAGAGAAAAAAGGGGAAGTAAAAATTGGGACAAAGTTGCTTATAGGGAAGCCCAATAATACACTGTTAAAAAATTTAAGTTATCTTTTGTACTTTTGAAAATTTGGCGAAATAACTAAAATATCCGATTTTCCTTTTTTTTACCGGGTTTTTTTTTAAAAAGAAAAAAAAAAATCTAAAAATACATTCTTATTGGAACTTTTTGCGCCTTATGTATTGGTGAAGTCAAAACTTTTTTACGACGTTTTGTTTTCGTGAAACCATCCACAACATTATTATTTTTTTTTTAAATACGGTACTGGATTTTTTTATTGATACGCAACTTTGCCCCAATTTAAACTTCCTCGTATCTTTTTAGCCCAATGGTGACAGTCAAATTTTGAAACACCTCTTTTGTTTTAAAATCGTTTTTACATGTTTCATAGCAAAGTTTTTAAATTTTTTTGTAAATACATGTAATACAATTTTTTTAATTAAATATGTTGATGCATATTATTTAATTTATTAAAGATTAATGTTACATTTTAGTAGGCCTGCTAAGCACAGTATTTTTGTAACTATTATTTTATTGTTAAGAAATTAATTTTTTAAATTTCCCCCTTTAAATAAGGATGTATAGTTAATTTATATTTCACTATTTTGAGCCATACACAAATAGTAGGCCAACATTTTATATAAAAAAAAAATAGAATTTTGACACAAATTCCACCACAAAAAATTTGGGATTTTAAAGAAACGAAATCCTCGAATCAAAAAAATTTAGATCTACAACCCTTTTCACTTTAATTTTATAAAATTTCCCCGGAGAAAACCTCCAGTCTCCCGTTTTCGTTGAAGGGTATTCCATAATCCCCAAATCCCCCGGTGTGTGAAGGGGGCGCAAAAGTTAAGCCTGGGCCCAAGGGCGCGGCCCTACCCAGATACGGCACTGCATCTATTAGAATAGAAGAGAATAGAATAGAATAGCTTTTATTACCAGTTTGGTACATTGTAGTACATACATAGGTTCGTCACAAATAAATTTACATATTCAAATAAATACATAATGATTGCTGTATAGTACATAACAAAATACAAGTCAAACTTAATAAATAAATTACTTACAGACACATACAACATAAAACATACAAAGTAAAGTCTAATAAATAATAAAATAAATATAAAAACACATAATTACAGCTATACACTACATAAAATTGCTGTACACTGAATAAGAAATACAAAGTGGAATTTAGTCGCTTACAGTATAAACACAAAATCCAGACTTTTTTTAAAAGGCATAAATTTTTAAAAGGTTTTTGGGTTTCAATAAACCTTCTACGAAAAAAAAAGAAAAATTTTTTCCCTCAATGGGAAACTTCATTATTTCTTAAAAAACCCAAAAATTTTTGGGGATTTTTTTTTCCCTTTAAATTTTTTAAAATTTAAAAAAACACAACGTTTCGGTTAGTGATGTATCTCCAATTTTTAAAACAAAAAACTATTTTTAAAAGCTACGACTTATAATATACTATCCGTCGTTACCGATTTTTCACTGTTTAGAAACGGCTGCCAGTTTTTCCCCGAAATGTCGATGCTAGGCTTGCTAAATACATTATGGTTGTTTACCATTTTTACAGTTTTTTTAAATTTTTTTGGGTGGGTTTTTTAATGAATAATAAATATATATAATATATATAATATATTTCAGCTAACCTTATTAAGACTAGAGACAACATTATTACAAAAAAAAAAAAATATCAAGAAAATATGGAAATTGTAAATTTATATAATTACTATAATAATCTAGTAAAAAAACAAATTAAATCAGTGAACCAAAAATTCTACAAAGAACAATTTGATAGTGGTAATCAAAAAAAATTTTTGGGGAAAAAAATATAAATTTACTTTTAACAGCAAAATCTAAAAGAAAAAAAATCTAATATTGACTATTTATTAATAAATAATACCAAAATTGAAAATAAAAAATGATAAGTGAAAAAATGAATAATCATTTTATAAATATTGGTCCAAAGTTATAAAAAAAAATTTTCCCATTAGTGACGATACCAGAAAAAAAACCAAATTTAAAGTCTATGTTTTTAAAAGAAAATGAAATTACCAGTGAAGAGGAAATTAAAGAAATTATTGATAATTTAGATCCTAGAAAAGCATCCCATTTGATGAAAACTGTAAAAGTTATTAAAACAGTAAAAAATGAATTATTGCCAATTCAAAAAATTTGGTAGAATTATCTTTTAAAACATCTGTTTTTCCAGAACAAATGAAATTAGCAAAAGTATCACCTATATTTAAAAGTGGTGAATCTAAACCCAAAAAAAATTATAGACCCATTTCCGTTTTATCAGTATTTTCAAAAATTTTAGAAAAAAACATGAATACAAAATTAGTCAACTTTTTTGAAAAAATCAAAAAATTCTTTTGGGGAAAACCCCAAAAAGCTTTTCGTAAATTTAGTAATACAGAAGCAGCAGCAATAGATCTTTAACAACAGATATTTAATTAAATTTAGATCAGGGGAAAAAAAAATGTGCTTTGTTATCCCCCTTTTTTTTATGCAAAGCTTTTTTTTTTCTGTAAAAAACCCCCATATATTACTTCAAAATTATTTAATGTGGGAATACGAGGAAAAAAATTTTTTTTTTGGTTTGCAAGTTATTTGAAAAACAGAAAGCAATATGTTAAAATTGAAAAAAAAATTAGTTCCTCAAAATAATTTCTTGTGGAATACCACAAGGATCTATTTTGGGTCTAATACTATTTTTAATTTTTAAAAATTTTGCCTTTTTTAAAATTAAAGGGTACTATAAAATTGTTTGCCGATGATACAACCATCCTATATTTTGTTTACAGTAACAGTGAAATTCAAGACAATATTAAATATGATTTAAACATTGTCTTTAATTGGTTACAATTTAATAAACTTACTTTTAAAATTTTTAAAAAAAACCTCCTATATAATTATCAGCAAACAACAAAGAAAAGATAAAAAAACCTTTTTTTATCATTTAAAAAAAAAAAAAAAAAATTATTCTACGAGTATAAAATTTTTTGGGATTATATATTGATGAAAATTTAAGTTACAGAAAACATATAGACTATCTTTCGAAATTATCTAAAACCTTTTATAGGAATTTTTTTTTAAAATTCGGGGGAAATTTTTTACCCTTAAAAAATTTTTTTTAAAAAAAATTTTTTATAGTTTGGTACACTCAAAATTACAATATTTAATTTCAGTATGGGGTTCAGCAAAAACCCAAAAAAATTAACAAAATAAAATTATTAAATGTATTCATAAATTACCATATCTTTAACCAACAATTAATTTATACAAACCAAATAATTATTTTGATATAAATCATATATAAAAATTTAAAAAAAAATGTATATTCATTTATTCCCTGAAATTAAAAAAAAAAAATTCAAATATCATATTAAAAATATTAGTAACATGCATGGGCATAATACTAGACAAACAGATTTATTAGAAACTATTCAAAAAAAAAGAATTTTTTTGGGAAAGAGATCAATACTCCATAACGGAATAAAAATATACAATAATCTACCAATAAAAATTTAAAAAAAAAAAAAAAATTATCACTGTTTAAAATACATATAAAAAATATTTAAAATTAATTTGACTGTTTTATTAATGAGTTCTTGTTAAAGTTAATATATTGTTATTTTTTTTTTATGTTATATTCCCTGTAATAAACTGTAGAGTTGGTTGGGAATTAAATCAAAAAAAAAATTTTTGGGGCTTTCGACCTTTGGGCATGTAGTGTTTTTTTGACAATGGGTGTTTGGCCCCCCCCGATTTCGACGTTTCTCCTCGTTCTATATGTTGTTTGTGTTCTTTTTGTTTCCCCGATGTATACCTTACCACATTCAAATTTGGTATTTGGTGGATAAAGTCATTATTTGAAACATTGTTTCCGGTCTCGTCTTAGTAAAAATACTTCTTAGAGTTTATTTGTCATTCTGCGTATATGTATATTTTAAAAAATTTTTTTTCTTGAAATCCAATGCCATATTTTAGAGCTTTCATTTTTGATAAAAACTAGAATTTTTTTTTAATAAAATCAGAAAAAAAATGATCCAATAAGTAGGGTGTCCCATTAAGAAAAGATTAATTTTATATTATATCTTTTTTTGTTTTCATTAAAATCGTTTTTATTACTATATACCCCCCCGTACTTTCCCCTGAATTTAAAAATAAAACTATTTATTCTTAAAATCCAAAAAAAATTTTTTTTGAAAATAAGTTTTAAATCAAACTCTGTATGCTCTTTGATAAAATAACCTTAACGAAGTACAAAAAGGGGGTGATGCCAAAATCGTTTTTTTTTTTAAAAAAAAAAAAACCTAAATTTCTTTACCTAAGTTTTTGTCTGTTTTCCTTAATACACGAAACAAATTGCTTTTTGGTCTTAAATGTGCCGAACTGTCAAAGAAGATAATAGATGAACTGAGGAACTTCGACATCTAATTATCAGAGTGGGGACAAGCGATCCAATAAAAAAAGTAATTAAAAAAAAAAGAAAAAACTAGGATGGGACACGTGGTGAAAAAAAAAAACCCAAAAAAAGTTTTTTTTAAAAAAAAGGAATATACGGGGCGGGAAATTAAACCCTTTTTAAATTTTTTGGGAAAAAAATTTTTTTTTTTTTTTTTTAAATTTTTGGGGGACTGTGTGCTGCAGCAAGAAGCGTTTTATGATGAGAGTGAAGCCCTTAATAATACGAAATACTTTTTTTTGAATGGAATCTAAAATACTAATTTTTATGGGAAAAGCCATTTTTCAGATAAAGGAATGGTTGACTCTAATTTGGGATATAATCATGGTTAACATCAGTTAAGTAGGAAGAATTTTTTTTTAAAACCCGCAGTTGCCAAAAAAATTTTCCCCCCCTTTTTGGAAGCCAGGGACTGGCTTCCTAGGGAGGAGCAAGTAGATCGTTAATGTAAAAAAAAAGAGAATTGATGATAGTACTCCCCCTTTTAAGGGGGTACTCCAGCATGAACTGAATTAAAGCTAGACGAGTAAGCAACTACCATAACTGATATACATTAATGAAAAAAAAATAAAAGACCATAGAAAGGCAGTTTTGTTAAGAAGAGAAAATTTTAACCAGACTAGGTCAAAGGGCAGAGACCTGAGATTTTTAAGAGATTTTTTAATGTCCTTAGTGGTCTTGAAGAATGTTGCGGTTTCGGTATATTAAAAGAACTTTAGAGAATATTTGCAAAAAGGCAAACAATTATGTATTAAGAGAACATTTAAATCCCAAATTACAAAAAAAGAAACCGGACAATAATATATCAAATAAATAATTTATCTACTAAATTTAAAAATAAAAAAACAAAACAAGCACTTAAAGTAAGAGTTAAAAAAAAAACATAAATGAATATACGAAACGAAACAACACCGCATACAGTGGTCGGAAAAAAAAAAAATTTAAAAAAAAACCCACTGGTAAAAAAGAAAATTTAAAGAAACTAAAACAATTCTAAACAAACAGAACAATTGGTCCAGCTTTCTTTTTTTGTTAGGAAATCGTATGATGTGGATCTGTTGTGATAAAAACCATTTTTTGGGTGAGTTTGTATTTTGCCAAATATTTGAAATTTTGGGGAAAATTTAAAGAATTTTTTTTTTACCTTAGAAGAAACCCCCGAGGAAGAGAGATAGGTTACAATAGAAAGACAAAGTTTTTATTATTCCTTAACGAAGACTATTTTCCTATATTTTATGCAAAAAAAAAAGAAAAAAATTAAAGAAAGAGACTTACCGGGGGGATTAAAAGTAAAATTTTTTTTTCCAAATATACTATAGAAGATCACTAAGAGTGTAAACACAGGTGAGCATAAAAAATTTATAATAACTGTTAACCCCTTTTTGTTGTAAGCAATAACAAAATCCCCAGAAATTTTTTTCCCAAAGATCTTTTTATCAGCCCCCGTTTTTTTTTTTAAATTTTGCTGACAAAATTTTAAAAATTTATCTTGATTACTTTTTGTATAAGGTGCGTCATTTTTGTGCCAGTAAATTCTGATGTTTTTTTACAAGGTCTTCAGGTAATTCAACAGGTGTGTAGTTTATACGAAAAAGCGGATGAACTAGCGAGACATGGATCATCCACACCTTTTTTTGGGGACCAGAACCCGCCCTTGGAGTGACCAAAACCACAGCACGGGGGCAAACCATTGAATGGATCCGAATCAAACACGAGGAATGGGGGAAAAAACCTCAGTATAATAAAAAAAAAAAAAACTTCATAAGGGGCTCATCCAAAAGAACGAAGGAAGAACTACTCAGAAAAAGGGGGGGGAAAATTTTTTGCATAACACGATAACCTAAGAGACAGCTACACAAGATAGGCTTATAAAATGAGGACCCGTTGAAAAATGTGCGACGAGGTGGAAAACAGCCCACCATATACTGTGCGAATGTGAATTTTTGAATCAAAAAAAGCCCCCAGACTAAGGGGAAATTGGATAAAAGATAATAGGAGATTAGGAAAAAAAAGCCCAAAAAAGGCTGCGCTGCCGGGGGTAGAGAATAAAGGGGGGGTTTTCCCCGAGAAGAAGAAGAACCCTGTAGTAGTATAAAAAAAAAATCACCAGCAGTTTTTACAACCCCCTTTCCCCAAAAATTTTTTTTCAATTTTGCTGTTCGTCATTTTTGTGTCAGTATGATGTTTTGTTAAACATTCTAAACCGTTGTTAATTTTTAACAATTGCCAAGTCCATTACTAAATTTAACAATGGATCATCACTGGCCGTTAATCTATCGATTTTTTTTTAAAGGTCTTGTAATTCGCAGGAGTGTAGCTAATACTAAATTTTAAAAGTATATTTTTTTTTTTTAAATAAATCATGGCAAACAGCCGCTTTTTTTTAAAATTTTCAGACCATTTTTGTGTTTTGACACAACGCTTTACTTGACATTTAAGAAGAGACAATAAATACGATCGTAGCAATCGATAGGTTTTGTAGATTCACCATTAAAGAGTAGACGAAAACGTTTTCTAACAAAAAAAATTGCGGTCGAAAAATGTTACAATTAAGAAAATATTCTTCATTTAGTACGAAAAAAACCCTTTTTTTAAAAAA
Organism: Listronotus oregonensis; assembly: GCA_019359885.1. Classification (NCBI taxonomy): domain Eukaryota; kingdom Metazoa; phylum Arthropoda; class Insecta; order Coleoptera; family Curculionidae; genus Listronotus; species Listronotus oregonensis. The sequence goes on along the minus strand of JAHBCN010023128.1, from coordinate 5,383 downwards.
AGAGGTCCACGAAAAATAATTCCAAAAAAATTTTTTCTAATTTTTACCCCCAATTAACCCATAAAATGGGGTATTCAAAGAAGCCTGGTAATAAAAAAAATTTTTTTTTTTAAGATGTCATTCTTTTCTAATTCAACCAAGATTAACGTCCCGGGTGTCACCGGTTTTTATATTTAAATTGACCGTTTATTGTTGTCAACCGATCGACGTATGTGAACTGGTTTCAAGTTGTGGTAAAAAATACGTACCTTGGGAGATAGAGGCTCGTTTAAATCCGGAAAAAAAGCAGAGGCCAGACCTCTGGGTCTTAAATTACAGCACAATTGCAGGGGTTTGAGAATACATCTGCATAATTTAGCATCCGATCGACTGACGATATCATTGTCGCATTTCCTTTTTTTTTTGCTGGCGAAACGTATCTTTTGTTATTTGTGTTTTTTTTTTGGGGGTTTTTAAAATTTAAATTTAGATAAAAGTAAATTAATCCTTGTAATTTAGTTTCCAGAGATGTTTTGTGTTGGTTTTATTGTATTAATTAAAAAAATTTTAAAATTTTAAGTATTTTTTGGGGTTTTTTTTTAAATTTTCTTTTTTAAATACAATTACAAAATTATAGATGACAGACAGAACGAATTTCACTATGAAATATCAGATTGTCCTTCATTTGTATCTCAAGAGAATAGGTCACTCTAACTATCAAATCGTTGCTGGCAAACTTTTTTTCCCCCGGTCTTCTTCCCAAACATTGTGTTTGATTTTTCAATTACCTATTGTAGATGATCGGGGTTTTTTGCTTTCACCAAATGCATTCATTTGGTGAAAGCTAGAAAATCGATCATCTACAATATGGTAAATGTGGTACCCCAGAGCTAGGTACTGGTCCCAACCCTATATCTTTTTTTTTATCAACAATGTTTTCTCGTCTATAACTAAAGTTAGTCGCAAATTTACTGATATCAGTAACATTCAATTAAATATTCAGTTTTTTAAACCAGTCTCTAAGCCAAATTGGAAAGACACACAGACATAGTCATGATCGCTGTCTCGAAGTCAATACTTATAGGCGCCACGTTTTGCAAAAAAAAGGGTCATATATTATTACAGAGCCACAGCAGCTTCGGGGAAAAATTTTTTTTATGAAATCTAGGGGGTCAAAAAAAAAAAAAAAATTTTAATTTTTTTAACTTTGGACAGGTCACGAGGGCTAAGGCCTAAGTAATAACGTACTGAAATTTTTAAAACCCCCCCAAATGGTGTGAAAAATTCTACCGTTAGTTGCGTCCTGGGGTCCACCGGGCCCCCCTTGTTTATGAACTTTTTTTTTTTAAATTTTAAAAAAGACGTATTATATTATTTCTTTATAGTTTGTAATCATTTGAGCTGGAATAAAACCACGAGAGTCTTTTTTTTAAATTTTTTTTTTTTTACAAACGGCAAATGTTGAAAAATTGTAACATAATGTACTTTTTAAAGTTAATTTGACAAAAGATCATAAACTTTACAAAAAATATAAAAAAAACAGTTAACTTTTTTATTATTTTTTTTTTTTTTTTTATAAAAAATAAACAAAAACCCCCAAAAACAAACTGTTTTAAACCCCAAAAAAAGTTATTATCAACAAAACTGCAAAGTATTTACAAGTAGCATTTCTCTAAATGCAATTTTACAAACATACGTCCAGTCTCCGCACATCCGACCCATGAACATTTGTTGCATGACATTTTCGTTTTTTTGTCATTCTTTCGATCACAGATACCACATCTCTTTCGCTTCTGGTTCTGATTATTTGATTCTGTTTCATTTCTTCGCGTAAAACTTTGTTTAGTATTTTACTAATACCCATACGAAGCTCCCTTGGTAATCGAAAATTGCATATCTTATATTGAGATATGGTTCTGCAAGTTGTCTTGCAAGAATTTTGAAAAAAGGCTTTTCTCGTTATTGCTTCGTTGTTTTTTTAAGATCCATTTTTGGGGAAAAAACCCGCAATATTCAATAAAGAAAAAAAATAGTCATCGGCCATCGCCTAGTTCGTCGGTTAGTTGAGTATGTGGTACTTTTTTTTATCTAGTGCATCCACACCGCCCTTTGTTTGATTATAAAAGGAAATGATTTCGGGTTTACCAGATTCTTCGTCCTCACATTCGGTGTGGTGCATTGACGATATTAGCACAACTGCCTTTCCTTTCTTCGGAACGTAGGAAACGATAGGGAGTCGTTTGAAAAAACCCTAAATGGAAGACCCTTTTTACCCCCTTCCCCGGGCTTTGAAGGAACTGCATAGGTATTTCTTTTTTATTTTTTTAAAAGTGCCAACATAGGAAAGGGCCCCCCTTTTTTTTAAATTTAAATTTATGAGTTCTATGGATAAAAACCCAAATTATCTGCTGTAATATTTCGGTTTGAATTGGCTATCGGATGACAGAGTCTTAACACTGACTGTGTTGGTTTCATAAACCTTTCTCCTCATTTGTTAAAAAAAAACCATCACTATCTTTACCACTGTAGATATAGCCATTATAGAAATAATGGGTACGTACATCTGTTAGAGCCATAACTTTCAGTCCATTTTTTTCCCGGGGGGTTTTTTGGGGTGTACACCCGGGGAAACCCACACCTGCCGCGAAATCCTATCAGCATTTCATCGATACAACACAATTCTCCCATCGAATAACAGTCTTGGATTTTTGTACAAAACGCTCAAATATCCACGATATTGCTGCATTTTTGATCATTAGTTTTTCGAACTTCACGATCTTTTGCGTTGTCAAACCAAAAAAAAAAAAGCAACTAGATAACCCCTAAAATTATTTACACCAACTATGCAATTAACTCACCTTAAACATGCGAGCAACACATATACTTTTTTTAAAAACATAATGGATCTGAATATGTCTCGTCCTGTTCCATCTGTTGCAAACATTTCTTGAAAGTCTTCATCATTTGATTTAAAAAAATGCAGCGTAATACAAGATAGCGAGAAATGCCTGAATTTTTCCTTTGTTAATTCTTTTATTTTCCGTTCTATCAGGGTTGCTGAATGTATCCTGAAATAACAATATTTTTTTATTTGTCCGTAGAATTATTTCATTTTCCATCTCTTCTGTGAAAAAAAAGCTCCATTTTTTTTAAAGGATCAGCGATATCACCACATCTTGCAGGTCCTTTAAGCCCCGGAAAAACCCTTTTTTCAGATTGTTTTTTTTTTTCTTATTTTTAAAATTTTGGGGTTTGGGCCCGGGGAAAAGCAGACCATTTTTTATCGTTTTTCCCCCAAAATAAAACTTTTCATTTGTTGTTTCTGTCCGCTCTTCTTTTTGTCATTAGCCTGACTTTCCTGTGTTTCAGTATTATCCTCCTCACATTCCATTTCAGAATCAGAGTTATGGTCACTCTCTGAAAAAACCCTTGTCCTTGTAGTCATCATAGTCACCCCCCTTTTTTTTTCAATTTCATCAACCACTGGCTTAATGTTTTTTAAATTTTAGAGTCCCCGAAATGCACACGTTTGGAAGAACCCGCCATTTCAAAAAATACCCCTTTTGAAAAACGTCGGGGGCCCCCACAGACCCCAAAAGAACTTTATCACTCGCTGTTTGGAATAATACAAAAAACAAAGTTAATGCGCGTGTCATCATAGCTTATAAGTGCGGTAACTTAAAGGTGGGGGGCGGTTAAGCTTAAAGTCTAAATTTGCACGTTTTACATAGTTTTAAAAAGTACGGGGGGGCCTTTGAACCCACAACGCCAGTTGGGGGTTTTAAAAATGGTGAGGGGGGGTTTATTCACAAGGGATTAAATATTTAAAGACGGGGGGAAAAGGGGGAAAAAATCTGGGGTTTTTTGGGGTTTCCCTATTTTTTACACACTAGGGATGAAGAAATAAAAAAAACAGGGCTTCTCCAGTTGAAGTGTAAAAGGATGCATAAAAGGTGCACAAATGTTGTCTGTTGAGAGCTGTCAGAGGAGGAATTATACTCCCAAAAAACCCTCTGAGCAGAACCCCGGGGAAAAAACCTATAGACAGATATCCCAGAGTTCTCGTTGGGCAAGAGGAGGAAGCTTTTTTGTGAGCGTGGGAAAAGTATAAAGACAAACAGCTCTTTTTTTGAAGGGAAAACCCAGAATGTTTGGGTTTTAGGAGACGCCATTCCCCAGAACAAAACTCAAAAAGGGGGTTTTTTAAATTTTGGGAAAACATACCGAGTATACGGGGTTGAAAAAAAGAATACTTTCTGGCTCGAAAGAGGAATCCAAGCTTTTTTGAACCTGCTGAGGCTATGGATGTAATGTGTTTGTGCCAGTTGAGGTTATTCTTAAAAGTAACGCCGACAAGATTAAATGACTCTTTGTTCTGCAGAGCTTGGCCGCTCATATATAACGAATGAGCATTGGCAGACTTTTTTCGAGTCAGCGACCATGACAGTGTTTTGGAGGGATTAAGCCGAACAATATTTTTGGCGCCCCAATCCAAGATAAGTTTAAGGTTTTATGAGAGAGCGCATTGACCTGCGCTGATTTTCCAAATCGGGCTTATTGACGGGCTTGAGAAATTGAATATTAGCGTGAAAGGTACTATCGTCAGCAAAACTATAAATGGAATTGATTGAGAGAAGATCGTTAATGAGTAGAAGAAACAGAGTGGGTGCCTATACTAAGCCCTGGGGTACCCCAGAATTAATTTGGTAAAAGCTGGAAGAGTGACCATCAACAATAACTAATATACGTCGATTAGAAAGAAAACTGGAGAGCCATAAACAAACCTTAGGTGGAAGACCGTAAGAAGGAAGTTTCTTAAGAAGGCCATCATGTCAGACCTAATCAAAAGCTTTGGATATGTCAAGAGCAATGATCAGGGATTCACCAAGAAACTAAAGGGACTTGTTTCAGTTATGTGAGACAAAAAAAGATGATCAGCCAGATTTTAAAATGCAATATCCGCCGTTGTCTTATTTATAATTTTAAAATGATTGTATTTTTAGTTTTTTTCTTTTATAATATTTTTTGTTTATTACATTTAGTTTGCCAATAACTAACAATAATTTTTATTAGGATTGTGTTTTTTTTTTTTGGGACAATACACTGATTTGAATTTAAATTTGAATATCATTTTCCAAAAACTATACTTTGATGCCACAATAACCCTTGTGTTCCCAAATTTATGCACCCAAATTCATAACAATTTGTATTCTAAATAATTAAATTACCGTAAATTATGCCCAAGAAATTGATTTTATGCTCTAAATAATAATTATGTTTTTAAAATGGTAGATCCGTCACCAGATCAAATATATTTCCTGTCACCAAAATAATAGCATCACTTAATTCGGTTTGTTCTGGTTAGTTTCGGTGAGTTCTGGCTGGTTCTGGTTGGTCCTGGTTA
>JAHBCN010023127.1:0-12805 GCA_019359885.1 Listronotus oregonensis | reverse complement strand
AAAATAAATATTAACAATTTTTAAAAATTAAAAAAAAATTTTTATTAATTTTGTAAAATTGAATTTTGGAAATTTTACCTTTGGGTAAAGTAAATTTTTTTTATTCCAGTCATGTTTATAATTCTTTTATTATTTTTGAAATAAAAAAACCTTCTAGCTTAGTCTTTTTAGGGCTATGCTAATTTTTTATTTTTATATAAAAACAAAACAGTCATTATTAAAATGGTAATGGTGTGGTTACTTAATATATTCTGAGAGTAAATTATGTTGTTAATATGCAAAGTAATGTAGATGTGTATCGTAAACTCAACATAAAGGCTTTAAAATATTAAAATAAACAGCTTTTTTAAGAATTCTACATACACTGCAAATAAAACTTGTCCTAAAAAAAAAAAAAAGCAGATAAACATTTTGGCGGTAATAGGCTGCCCAAATTTTTTAAAAAAAAACAAGATTATATCCAAATGCCCAAATAAGAGAAAACACTTCAAATCCCCAAATACTAACAAAGCCTAACCTGTATAAAAGTATGTGCTCTTTTAATACTGGTTTGCATTAATAATAAAGTGTTGAATTATTTTTAGGATTTTATACGCAATGTTTCGTTTTGTTTCACTTTTTAGGATCGAATAATGCCAGTATCGAGAAGACCAAGCTTATTTTGGTTCTCATAGTCTGGAGGAATCCAGAAACCGAAAACTTTTCCACCCTAATTTTTTTAGCGATCCTCTTTAAAATTCCCTACGAATGAATAAATCCTGTTGCCATCCCAATTGGCTATTTAAAACAAAATTGTTTAAACAATTAAGGACTTGTTAATTTTTAACCGGACAATTTTTTTTAATATTCTTTATTAAATTACAAATGAAAAAGGTTTTATGACTTTTTACGATAAAGTTAATATTTTTGGGGATATGAATTTTTAAAAGTTTGAAAAATCCCCAAATTTGGGTACTTTGGACCCTTTGAAAATATATATTAAAAAATATATATTTTTTTATTCTTTTACAGGGGTCCTATTTTCGTTTTTTTACGGGGTTTCTCGCTTTGTGAAGTTACAAAGATGCGTTTTGCGACACGTGCCTTTTTTAAACGAAAGATGCCGCAAACAGATTTTTCCTAGCCCCTTAGTTTCTTCGCTACAGGGTGATTTTAAAAAAGTTGTTTTTCGGTTCCCTTGTACTCAGGTTCCCGAAACATCGAAAAGATAAAAACGGGACCTTATAGAACTTTTTCGCAGAATTGGCGTCTTGAAAATTTTTCTCGGTTTATTCTTTGAATTTGAAAGTTACTTTTTAAAATGAAACCCGTTATTTTTCGTCTTTGTTGCCACACTGAGAGCTTTAAAATTTAAATAGTCGAAACTTATTTTTATAAACACATGAAAACTCAATTTATTTACTTTTTTTAAAATAGGCGGCTTTGGTTTAAATTAACGACAGTCAAATTAATCAACGTCAAATTTCTCGCACCAAAAAATATTCTAAAATAAAAATTTAAATAAACAACCTAATGGATAAAAAACAATTTTACCTAAATTGTTCTTAGCCTTAAAAGACAAACTTAACTACTAATTTTATAAATACTTTCGAATTGGTAATGATGTCTTATGCATTGTTGGCATAGCCTGTAGTCTTTTAAAACATTTTCAAATATGAAAGAGCGGGCTCCCAATTTTCTAGGATTTCCGTGGCCTTCTTAATTCCTAATTTTTCTTTACCTTTGAGTATATATTTTACCTTCAAAATATCCCCAAAAAAATAATCAAAACTGAGAGGTCCGGGGACCGTGGTGGCCATCGAATAGGTCCGTGCGTGGCTATAAATCGATTAGAATGGATGTTGTATCCGGAGAGTTGTGAGCCGGAGCTCCATCTTGTTGGAAATAGATGTCATTTACTTGAACCAAGGGAATATCTTCCATAATAGCATTGCTTTTTCTTAGAGGATTTGTATGTATCTATCAGAAATTAAATTTCCTTGGTAAAACAATATTCAATTTTTCTTCCCAAAATACAAAGAAAGCGAATCCAAAACCTTCCCTGATTTCTGGGAAAAAAGTGTTTATTTTCCTGGCTCCAAAACCTTGAGTTATTCCTATTGAGGATACCCCGCATTTGCCAAAATGGGCTTCGCCCGGGACCAAAGATCTTCCTTTCAAAAATTCTGCCTTTCACACATATTGAGAAACCATTTAAAAAAAAATACTCTCCGCTCGGAATCGCCAGGAGGTTGTGCACAAGTTTATACTTGTAAGGTTTGAATTTAGTCGTTTAAAAAATTTTTTCGACTTTTTGTTTTGGAATACTCCGATATTTTCTTCTTTTTTGCCTGCAAGATGTCCCTGGAGTATTTTTCAACTGTAAAACTTTTATTTCAGCTATTTTAATTATCTTTACTATAATTTTTCGGCCTGGGGTTTATTAAATGCCCTATTGAATTAGATTGTTTTGTTTTTTTACGAAATCTTCCAGGATATCTATATAGAAATCGAGAAAAAAGTCAAATTTGAAAAAAAAAATTATTCTTCCTAACGTACCTATTTAGAAAAAACTTCCCCCTTTCATCGATCTTCGTGGATTATGAAACATCTATTCATATCATACTTTTCAAAATGTTCAAAATTTTGGTTTTTTTGCCATATTTTTTAGATAAATGATAACGATAATCTAAAAAACTAGCATTAAAAATTTAATAGCAATCATTTGAAGTTGAATAATTTGACTGCCATTAATTTAAACCAAAGCCGCCTATGTTAAAAGTAAATAATTGCATGTTTTCATGCTGTTTATAAAAAAGTTTCGGCTATATTATATTTTAAACCTCAGTGTGGAAAAATAAAAAGACAAAAAACGGGCTGTTCCATTTAAAAAAAATTTTGGCTAATATTCAAAGAAATAAATCCGAGAAAAAATTTCAAGTAAGCCACTGTATTCTGCGTAAAAAAAAAATTTTATAGGGCCCGTTTTTATCTTTTTCGATAAGTTATCAGATACCCGGGGATACGAGGGTTAACCGAAAATACAACTTTTTAAATCCCCTGTAGCAAGAAACTAGGGGGGGCTGGGACAAATTGTTTGCGGCATCTTTTTGTTTGACAAAAAGTAGCACGGTGTCTGAAAAACCGCATCTTTGTAACTTCATCATAAGCGAGAAACCCCGTAAAACACACGAAAATAGACACCCTGTACAATAGTTAATAATATCCTTAATTGATATTTGAATTTTTTTTATTTTTATACAGGTTTTTTGATTGTTTATTACGCGCGCTTACGAATAAAATAAAGTTCAAAGGTTTCGTAAAATTTGAAAAAAAATTATAAAACAAATTAAATAATTAAAAATTTAAATTGCTTTCTTTAACAATTTTAAAAATTAATGTTTTTAAGATAAAGGATAAATAATGTTAGGACACAGACGGTCCGATGCAGCGGGAGTCAAACAGCGGCGAATTAAGAGTGCATTTACGCTACACCTTAGGGGTCGGGGAAAGGACGCGGAGACGGGGGCGGAGACTAACAAACCCCCTACCACAATTTTGTAAAGCCGATTAAAATATTATTTTATTTGGTTCTTCCAAATTGGGTATCGATGCGATGTTGTTTCCGATTGCAAACCTTAGAGATAACGTTTTGTAACTAAAGGGGTTTTTTTTTAAGGCGGAGAACTTAATTTGGCAACACTGTTTCTCTGCAACAGCTGATGTGGCAGTTCTCGACTATTTTTAAGTTAGTTTAGTCGAACATCATGAATAGGTTGACGCCGGAGCAACGTTTCCAAATTGTTCAAATTTATTTTGAAAGACACGGTTCAATTCGAGCCCATATCGTGCACCGGGTTTTATTATTCATAATCGTCCTTCAGAGCGATTAATTCGAGAAACTGTTATCGTTTTCGCAATACGTTTACTTTAGTGGACAATACCACCCCATAAGACACGACGTCGTACAAACAAATTGCTGCTGTGCAGCGTAGTTTGACGATGATTCAAATGTTCAATTCGTCATCGTGCTCAAAAAATGAACTTGTGTCCATCCATTTTATGGAAAATTTTGCGCAAAGATCTGGGTTTGCGTGCATATAAAATTTAACTATTCCAGGAGCTGAAACCACCGATCATCGTGCATTTTGCTGAATGGGCGGGAGAAATGATTGCCATTGATCCCCAATTTCATTTAAAATGGAAATGAAGCACATTTTTGGTTACATGGTTATGTGAACAAACAAAATGCCGAATTTGGGGGTGAGAACCCAAAGAGCTATTGAGGAAACACCAATTAATCCAGAAAAATTACTGTTTGGTGTGCTTTATACCCGGTGGAATAATTGGTCCTTATTTCTTAGAAATGATGATGGTCAGAACGTTAATAAACGGTGAGGATACAGAGACATGATTGCTAATTTTTTGTGCCCCAAAAGCGGCGATACAATTAATTTACTGCAGCATTTGGTGAACGAATTTTCACGAAATGGACCTGTCAACTGGCCCCGTTAGGACTTGACCCTTGATTATTTTTTGGGGATTTTAAAAGTCCCATGTCTACCCGATAAACCAGCAACACTTGAGCACTTGGAAGCCAACATTCGACGTGGTTGGGGAAAAATTCAGCCTGTAGTACTGCAAAGAGTGTGTGAAAATTGGACCTCTAGATTACGCCATGTACGCGCCGGTGTGAAGGCCACATCCCCGGGAAATATTTTTAATGTTAATGTCAGAACAAATATCCTCCAAATAAATAAAAAATGTTGATAAAAGAAATAATATTCTGTTTTTTTTTAATTTAAAGTTCTCCGCCTCTAAAAAAAAACCCTTTATTTTTCACTTAAATGCCCTAAATTATACACCATTTTAAAGGTAAAAAAATATATGTTTCTGTAACGGTTTTTGAAATATAGTCGAGTTAAGAAAAAATGGTATCTAAACATAACCGTTTGGGTGACTTTCACTCAAGGAAATATTAAAAACAAATTCAAATTTAAAAACACTGCAAAAGCCTAGATTTAAGTGTTGGCTTTCTTGTTTTTGAAAATTATGGATAACTTATACCGTTTTTGAGAAAAACATTATGCCCTAAACCCCAAATTGGATCCAATTTTCGCGGCGCAAATGGACTCTTAAAGGTAAGAGACGCATACTTGTGAGCGCGCTTAATAAACCTGTATAAACAATAAACAAATTTTAAATCTCAATTAGGAATATTATTAATATTACGAATATTATTAGGTATTGTAGAAAAAATAAAAAGATATATTTTTTGTTTTATTTTTTTTTATCGTTAAAAGTCATGGAACCTTTTTTATTTTCATTTTAATAGAGAATATGACAAAAATTTGTTCGGTTAAAAAATAACAATTCTTTGCAATTGTTTAAAAAATTTAGGTTTAAACAAAAGGGGTTGGAAAAGAAAAGGGGCAAAAAACCAGGTGGGCCACCCGTTCCCCTTTTAATTTAATTTGGGGATTCTAAGAAATTTTTAAAACAAAAATTTTATTTTTTCTTTTTAATAATTTTTTTAAAAAATTTTAAACCATAATGTAAAAATTAAAAAAAAATCTTTTTTCTTTTAAAAAAAACCAAAAAACTTTAAAATTACATTTTATTTAGAACGCCTCCTTTCTCATATTTTATTAAATTCCGCTGTCACGATGTCAAAAAACCCAAGTTCAAAACGAAAAGACGTCTTAAATATTTATGCAGCTGATTTAACTAAAAATTAAAAATGAATTTTTGATTGAAACGACACGTAAGTATCGTTGCTTATAATAAAGAAATGGAAAAAAATATTTTCAAGAGACTTTTTAGTTATAGGTTTGAAGGCCGGGAAAAAACCCCAAACCTGAAGATCGGGTTGGGCCGTCAAAATTTTTTTTTTAATTTACAGGATTAATTTGTACATTAACCTCTGAAAATATCATATATAAATTCCACCTAAAATTAAATGAAATTTTTTTGGGAATTGCGTTGGAACAAAATTTTGATTTAAGGGAAGAAAGATCCAGTACCTACAAAATGGTTCCAATGATTTTTTTTTTTTCCTTAAATACTTTTTGCAAAAAAAAGGGGTTTCGGAAATATCAGTGTTTGGAATCTAAAAATATTACTTTCTTATCAAATTTTGGGAGTCTGAAGGTACACTGATCCATAGTTTTAAAAAAGACTTTAGATGGCCATATTTTTTCATTCACAAATTTTACGGCGATGAACTTCTAAGTGTTTCTTTTTTCTCAACACCTTTGGTGTTGAAAACGTATTATTTTCCCGGTATAACCTTTAAGTTCCCTAACGAAAACGGGCTAAAAATCTACCCTTAATTACCATTTCTTTGCTTGTCGGATCCATATTCCTGGTTGGCATCATCAATCCTCCTGGTCTATTGGGTCCACCCTTATTTCCTCTTGGTCTATTTCTTCTGTTTCTTCCTTTTGCCCTTTGTGCCTGGCTCTACTCCTATCTTTTATCTTCACCTGCATCCACTTTCCTTCCTCTGCTTGTTCAAGAAAGATTATATTTTTTTTTTCCATATCCTTTTAATTGAACACGGGCCTGAATGACATGAACCACAAAAATCGACATTTTTGTCCCGATTTCATACATAAAACATTGCCCCCCCTTTGACAAAAATCTTTTTTTTGGGGGGATGTGCCGGTTTTTGATTAATTAATTCCCCTTTTATTTTCTTAAATTTACCCCCAAATTTTTTGGCGGCATTTTTCGTTCCGGAAATGCTGCATTTGTAAATACACCCGATATGGGGGGCAAGCCCGCAAGTTTAATCGGTCTTTTTTTTTTGGGTTTAAATTTTTTTCCCAAAAGTCTGGAAAAAAAGGCCCCCGATAGCCCAAAAACCTTTTTTAAAAAACCCCAAAAAACCCCCAAAAAAAACCCCCTAAAAAAAACACGTTGTTTATAAAAATACAAAAAAAATATTTTTTTTTAAATTTTTTTGGGAATTTTTTTAAAACCCCTTTTTAAAGCCAAAAATTACCCAAAAGGATTTATAAAAAATACTCTTTATAAAAAATATGAACAGTTTTAAAAAAAGGGTTTAAAATATCGATTTAAAACTAATTTTGGCTGGAGTTTTAAAAAATTCAAGAAAAAAAAAAAAAGGAAACAGTAACAAATATTATAGCTACAGGTTTTTTTCCCATATAAACTTTAAAAAAAAATATGAACAGATTAAAAAAGGATTAAAATTTGAGCCAAAACTTTTTTGGTTTTTTTTTTTCCCCAATATTCTAGAAAAAAAAAAAAAAAGGAAAAAACAGTAACAAGATATTATAGCTACGGGTTCCTTTTTTCATATAAACTTTGAATAATAAAAAAATATGCATTTTTGGGGGAAAAAATTTAAACATTTTTTCCCCCCCTTTTTGGGGAAGTGTAAGTAGCTGAGCGCCTTTCGGTGCGGGGGGTGAAAAAAATACGCGGCTTTTTAAAATTCCGGTTATCTCAAGAACCATCAAATTTCAAAAAAATTTTTGTTTAAAAATTTTTTTTTTTCGCTAAAACTTTCTTAATCTCATATTTGGGGAGATATGGGCCCAAAAATAGTTAAAAAAACTAATTTCTGGATCGAGGGTTTTTTTTCAGGCCCTTGGGTTTTTTTTTTTATTTATGTTTTTTTTTAGAGGTCAATGTACACATTGATACCTCCAAAAAAAAAAAAATTGGGGGGGGCCCCCAAACCAATCTTCAGGTCCACAACTTCGTTTAAAAAACCCCAACTTTACAACTGTCAATTTTTTTTTGCATAAAATTTATTCCCCTAATGAATCTATTCCCAAAGGGGGAAAAAGAAAATATTTTTTAATTTTGGGCGCATAGCAAATAATGATAAGTATTGCATACCTACGTTTACAGTGCCCTAATAAAAATGTCGTAAAAAACCCCACAAACTGAAGTTATATGATAAGTTTAAAGAATTTGTTGAAAAACAACACCAAACTTTTTCCATTAAACGGGGGGAAAGCTTAAGCAAAATCCAAAGCTAAAACTTTATTACACAAATTATCCTAAAATCTTTAAGACTCCATGCTTAAAGTTTTGCATTTTACAAAAAAAACTTCTAAGAAGTCTTAAAATTTTAAATTTTTTTTTCATTTCTAAAAGAAAATAAAGAACATTAGATATTTATGACGATAAATTAGAATGAAATATAGTTCTCGGTGCACTTCATTATAATTTTTTTTTGCATGAATTTTTTTTTTGGGAATTTTTTGAAAAAAAAGGAAAAAAATGGGTGTCCTATTTTCGTGTGTTTTACGGGGTTTCTCGCTTATGAGTGAAGTTCAAAGATGCTTTTTTGGGGACACCGTGCTTTTTTTTAAAAGAAAGATCCCCCCCAAAAGATTTGTCCCCACCCCCCCTTTGTTTTTTCCCAAAAAGGGGGATTTTAAAAAAGTTGTATTTTCGGTTACCCCCCGTATCTCAGGTATCTGAAAATTATCGAAAAGATAAAAAAGGGCTCTAATAGAACTTTTTTTTCAGAATACAGTGGCGTACTTGAAATTTTTCTCCCGGGTTTACTTTTTTTTTAATATTAGCCAAAAATTGACTTTTTTTAAAAGGAACACCCCGTATATTTTTTTTTTATATTATTTATCATGAGAGCTTTCTAAAAAAATAATATAGTCAAAACTTATTTTTATAAACAGCATGAAAACATGCAATTATTTACTTTTTAACATAGGCGGCTTTGGGGTTTTAAAATTTAAAGACAGTCAAATTAATCAATGTCAAATGCCTTCTCGCACCCAAAAAAAAAACTAGTAATATAAACATTTATTAACAAGACAACCTAATGGATAAAAATAACAATTTTACGCTAAATTTTTCTTAGCCCCTTAAAAAAAAAAAACTTGGGTACCAATTTTATAAATAAAAATTCGAATTGGTGACCCCGATGTTTTTTTGCATTGTTGGCATAGCATCTGGGGGGGCTTCCTAAAGCATTTTCCCAAAAAAAAAAGGGGTTTCCCCAAACCCCCCAAAATTTTTCCCTTTCCCCCCTTTTTTTAATTCCTCCAAAAATTTTTTCCCCAAAAATCCTTTAGTAAAAAATTTTTAAACCCTTTTTAAATTTCCCCCAAAAAAAAAAAAAATCCAAAAAAATGGGGAAAATTTTTCCCGGAAAAACCGGGGGGGCCAAAGAATTTTTTTCCGGCGGGGCTATTTAAAAAGGAAATTTTTAAAAAAACGTTTAACCAGTTTTTGGTTTTCCCCCTTTTGGGGTTTTTGGAAAAAAAGGGTTTTCCCTTTTTTTTTTAAATAGAATTTTTCAAAATTTTTTTTTTGGGAAAAACCCAAAAATTAAATTTTCCTTTTTAAAATTTTAAAAATTTTTTTTTTTCCTTTAAAGGGAAAATTTGGGGGGGGTTTTTAATTTAGAAAATTTAAAAATTTTCCCTTTGGAAATAAATTTTCAATTTTTTTTCCCAAAAAAGGGAAAAAAAAAAAAATTTTTAATCCAAACCTTCCCCTTTGGGTTTTTCCCCGGGAAAAATAAGGGGTTTTTTTTCCTTTTGGGGGCCAAAAAATTTGAAAAATTAAATTTTTAAAAAACCCAAAATTTGGGTTTTAAAATTTTTTTGGGGGGGTCCGACCAAAAAAGATTTTTTTTCTTTTTTTAAAATTTAATTTTTTGGGGCCTTTTTTTAAAAATTTGGGGGAAAACCCGTTTTTTTAAAAAAAACCCCTCTTTCCCCCCAAGGGGTTTTTTCCCGGATTTGGGGAAAAATTGGTCACAAGTAAAATTGGAAAAAGGGGTTTGGGGAAATTTAAGGGCCCCTTTTTAAAAAATTTTTTCCGGGGCTTTTGTTTTGGATTTTTTCCGGGAAAATTTTTTTTTTTTTCCGGGAAGGGTTTGGGGTATTTTCAAAAAAATTTCCAAAAAAAAATTTTTTTTTCCCAAAAACTTTAAAATTTCCCTTTCCCCAAAAAATTTTTTTCCGGCCCAAAAGGTTTTTTTTAAATCCCCCTTTAAAAAAAAGGGGTTGTTTTGATTTTCCCAAAATTTTCGCCTTTAAACCTTTGGGCTTTCAAAATATCTTAAAAAAATCGAGAAAAAGTCAAATTTAAAAAAAATTTATTCTTTTTTTTTCGACCTTTTAGAAAATTTTTTTCCCCGGGGCCCCAAAGAGTCCCCGGGGTTTTTAATATAAAAAAATTTATTCTTTTTTCAAAATTTTCCCCAAAAATTTTTTAAAATTTTTTGGTTTTTTGGGGGCCATTTTTTTTTGGGTTTTAAAAAAAAAAACAAAAAATTTTAATTTTTTGGGAATTTTTCCCCTTTTTAAAAAAAATTTTTAAAAAAAGAAAATAAAAATTTAAAAGTTGATTAATTTGACTGTCTTTAAATTTTTAAACCAAAGCCGCCTATTTTAAAAAAAGTAAAAATTGCATGTTTTCATGCTGTTTATAAAAATAAGTTTCGACTATATTATTTTTTTAGAAAGCTTTCAGTGTGGCAAATAATATGAAAAAAAATATACGGGGTGTTCCATTTAAAAAAGTGCAATTTTTGGCTAAAACTCAAAGAAAGTAAATCCGAGAAAAATTTCAAGTACGCCACTGTATTCTGCGTAAAAAGTTCTATTAGACCCCGTTTTTATCTTTTCGAAAAATTAAAAACCTGAGATACGGGGGGTAACCGAAAATACAACTTTTTAAAATCACCCTGTAGCGAAAAAAAACTAAGGGGCTAGGACAAACCCGTTTGCGGCATCTTTCGTTTTAAAAAAAAGTAGCACGATGTCGCGAAAACCGCATCTTTGTAACTTCATTTGGGGAAAAACCCCCCGAAAAACACACGAAAATGGACCCCCTGTATAGCATAAAGTAATTGAAAAATACACAAATAAAACTTAATACTTTTTTTCTAACCAGAAAAAAAAAAGAAGGCCCCGTATCTATTTACTGTTTTTTATATGTAATTTTATAATATATGATACAATACAACTGGGCCCAAACTGGGATTTTTGAGAGATTTTTTGCCACCCGCCTTCAGGATCCTCCCCCAAAATTTAATTTTGTAAACAACTTACCGAAACAATTCAACTGTACAGTGAGACCTATATTTCCCATAACAAAAAAAAAACCCCAAAAAGTTAAATCCAAACCGTGGTTTTTTTAAATCTTCTGATAAAGACAGACTTTTTTTTAAAAAAATTAAACCCACAAAAAATTTTTTAAAACTCTGGTCCCAAAATCGACAAACTTTTATCCAAGCAAGAAAAAAAGTATAATAAAACTATCCAGAAGCCAAAAACCTTTTTAAAAATCGGATAAAAGATAAATTTGCTCGAGTGGCAGTTAATCCCTTTTGGTTCCCTTTTCAAAAAATATTAGTCAAAATTTTTTTTCACACATTCTTATCCGTCTCTAATCTAAAAAATTGTTTCTACCTCTGGGAAAAACCAAACTATTTCCCAAACAATTGGCTGCCCAAATTTTACACTTGATCCTCCTATTAATCAATTTTCTTCAAACAGTTGCCGCTGTTCCCCATAAAATGATCGATATTAGAATATTTCTTTAGAATCTTGTTTTTTTGTCTGGGGGGAATTTTTCATTCAAAGAAGATCTGTTCGTCTTAAATTTAAAGATCCCACGCTTACAGAAAAGATTCCTTCTCTTGTCCACCGGGGGCTGTGGGGATCTGTCGCTTTTTTAAAGGTATTTTCCTGGCTTCTGCTTTAGAGAGTTGGCCAGTATAATTCCTCCTCTAGCAGCTTCTAACAGAGTAACACGTATCGCATCCATTTACAGTTCAACTAGAGAGGCCCTTCATCTTTAGAGTGTTCAGACTATGGAACCTGCTACCCGCAGAAGTTTTCCCTTTTCCTCAAAATCTCCCCTATTTAAGTCCAATGTGAATAATCTTCCTCTTACCACACTTAAGACACCCACGGTACGTTAGTACTAGTAAATTTAAAAAATTTATTTTTAAAAAACAGGTAACCCCGAAAAGAAAGGGTTAAAAAATTAACGTTAAAATAAAGAAATTTAAAATATTTCCAAGGCCCGGGCTCCGGGGAAAACTTGGGTTTTTAGACATCAATCCAAAATCATCGGAAAGTATTAGGGAGTCGCCTTTTGCCCAAAAAATGTTAAAACCTTGGAACCCAGCGACTGTGTATAAAATTTAAAATAAACTATTGAACTTAATAGTTTAAAATCCTTTATAAAAATGTTTACCCCTCAAAAATTGCCCCTTTTTCCCTGGGGGGCAATGCCACCCCTTCTCGGAGGTGGAATTTTTTTTTCAAAAATAAGTACGGAAGGGGGATAGATTAAATTTTAAACTAAGCAACTTTTGTTTTATAAAGTTTTTTTTTAAAGGCATTACTTTTTGAGTTATTCGCAAAAATTTAAAATGTAAAATTTTTTTAAACCCAAAAAAAAAACGTTTTTAGACGGTTTTTTGCAAATAACTCGAAAAGTTAAAAAATTTTTTCAAAAATATCATTTTTCCCCAAAAAAGTAGCTTAAAAAAAAAACAAAAATGGGGAGCTTATGATGTCCATAAACCCAATACAAACGGGTTTAGCCCTTTTTAAGGTTGGTTCTTATTCGTCAAATGCCAAAAATTAAAAGTTTCAACGTAATATTAAACCCAAAAAAAGATACATTTTTCGGGGGAAAAAATCATTATACCTTTTTTTTTGTACTTGAAAAGAAAACCTTTTTTTTTTTTTTTTGGGGTTTTCCAAAAAAAAGTTGATCTTATTTTTTTTGGTGAAAAAAAATTTTAAAATCATTCCCAATTACCACCCCAATTGAAAATAATTTTTGTCACCTTACA
>JAHBCN010023126.1:0-12823 GCA_019359885.1 Listronotus oregonensis | reverse complement strand
AACACCAATATTTTTCGCAAAAACGGACGACGAAAATCCATAACATTCCACACTGGATAGATGGGGTAAAACCCAGAAACGAAAAAAAGGGGGTGAAGGAAATTTCTGGGATCATTGAACACTTGTTAAGGTCTCATTAAAAAAATAAATGTTAATAACAAACCTTTTTTTCAAAAACTATTAATAAAATTAGATACTTCAAGTAATGTCAAAAAAATTTGGACCCTTTTTTAACATTCTAGAAATATTCAGATTGGACCCAAACTCATATGCGATAATAGACGATTTCGCCACTTTTTTGTAAGGTACTTTGGTTGGTCAAAAATGTACCAACCGATTTTGGGACGAAAAACGATGACGTCCAACAACTTTGGTATCTTTTTTTGGTCTGTCAAATCACATACCAAGCTTAAAACACGGTTAGTTGATTTTGGAAACCTTACCTTTGTTTAACTTGGAAGCTGATTGGCTAGCTATTTTGATTATTTATTTTTTGTTATCAATTTGTTGAAATGAGTGCCAATAAAAGTTATGAAAACGGTGTGACGTTCCTAATTAATAATCATACTTTTGACTTTTCTTTAAGAACGATGAGTTTCCTCAGATTGGGGTTTTTAATGATTAAAGAAAGAATTTTTTACACTTTTTTTCAGCCCCTGAAGCTATCACCCCTGACGAATGACAAACCAAACAAATTCGGCTTAACTTGGTAAGGTACGTCTTTTTTCTGACCTCAGAAGATACCGAATGGTTAACCAGTTATGTACCAACCAAAACGTGGCGAAATCGTCTAATATGTACGGGTTTTCCCATTCCGATGAACTTTAAATGATTAAAAAATGTACTTATTGCCCGAGTAATGAAACAATTCGTCCGCCCGCTTCTTAGTGAACCCATGAAAAGAGCGGCAGCTAAAATTAGGGAACTTTTGGGTCCCATTATCTCGAAAACTATCGATTTCTCGAAAAAAATTATAAGGACCATTTTTGTAGACTACAAAACAGTTTTCATTTTTTGTCCAAACAAAAATTCTCCAATTCCCCATATTTTGGCAGATACTAGCGAAAACCCATTTTACGCCCCCTTGAGGGGCCATTTTGAGCCCTTTCCCACCTGTTAATGTTAATAAACTTTTTTGTTTCTGAAAGCATCCCCAAGACCTAAGAATTGCGCCACAAGGAAAAAGTTGGGCAGGGTTTTACAGCTTTGTCCCTTCATTTACTGGACTTTGTTAGGCTAAGCTGAAAAATTGAATTAATTACCTTGCTGGTTGGGACCGACACATTTGTCACTGAAATAGAATGTTAATATAGTCGGAATTATATATTTTTTAGTTACGTTATCCAGGTGAGAAAAATATGTCGTAAATTAATAATTAGACATTTTTGTCAATCAATATTAGGTTAGAAAATTTACTGTCGCGTTCAGAAATTCTTTGTTGTTATGTTTTTTTTATACGTTCAGAAATTAACAAATGATGATTTAGGGCTGGTTGTACCAACAATTTTGGAACCCAGCACAAGGTATTCTTAAAATGGCCAAACAAGCAATCTGATTGGCTACATTGGAATTTAAGGAACAAATAATGCTAAGGGTTCTTTCAAGGGGGGGCTTCACGTCTCGCCCCCATAAGGAGCTCTTTTCGCCCCAACCTGCCTGACGCGACTCCCGGCTGGGAGATGCAAGACGGAGGGCCTCGTCTCCCGAAGTGGCTTCCCCTCTCCGTTTGAAAGCTCCATTGGACTTGTTGCATTTTGGTGCTAAGAGCCTTCCTCTCCCTCAGGAGTGAGAGACGTGAAGCTCCCCGTGTGAAAGGACCCCAATGGTTCCTTAAAATTGTTGGTGCAACCGGCCATTAGCAGTATATTATCTTTTTTTCATTCGTCTATACACTTTAAATTTCAAAATAAAAATAATCTTTAGTATTTATTTATTAACAAACAGTAACAATTAACAATTAATATGATTAATCATGAATAATAAACAAACGCAGCAGATAATTTTAAATATATTGGCTTTTTTCAACTAGAAGAGGAACAAGTTTGAAGCGCAATCGCACTTCAAATTGAGAATGTAATACAACGAGCAGTAGATTACCAAAACTGAGCTTACAAAAATTGTGAATAATAGGAAGAATGGTATAAAATTATTTTAACCCAGGGAAAATTTCAAATACTCATAATTTAATTTACTTGTTTATGAAAAAAATACTGCCTGGATGAATATGTTAACACATCAAAATGTAAATATAAATCCAAAAAATAAAAATACAAACTCAAAAAAACAAACATATTTTGCATTGCCAAGTTAATGTAATTGTAACGATAGGATTAAACTTTGACGATCATGAAAAAAAAATTTGCAAGCACACAAAAGCTCAATCAGTCTCGTCAGTATTGTCGATCCAATTAAAGTCAGAGATATTGTCTTCGTCGTCGTCGTCTGCGTTAGTCGTAATTAAAAAGTGGCGGAATACCCAGAGGCATCACACTCTTTCCCCCAAGCCCTTAATTCCTTTTCTTATGAATTACATATTTTTGCCATTGATCTATAGAAATTTCGTTTTAACCCTTTCCCATGTAGCCAGAACTTCGGGAAGGTGACCCCTTAAGATTGGAAATATATTGATCTATTTTCGTTTACATTCCGACCATATTATTTCAATTGCATTAAACTGGTTATGGTGGCAGTCGCAAAATTTTGTGTCCTAAAGGTTTAACATATTCATCAAGGTAGTATTTTTTTTTCATTAGGGGAGTTTTTGCGCGCAATATTCCATATTTGATCTTTCATGGCCTTTTCTGGAAAGTTAATGTTCTCTTTATTCAACCATTCGATCAGTCTCTGCTTTGTCCAAGATTTACCGGGATTTCTTTAATAAACCAGAATGGTAACTTGCTTTGTCCATGATTATTAATGACTTTTGGTGGAAGATTCGGGAAACCCGCTGAGTTTTAAACCAGTTTTCAAGTTTTTCCTGTTTTTTCTTAATCCGCTTTAATCCACTTTTAAATATTAGATCCGCGCCCTTGATGAAGCCATCTTTTGGTTCCGGCGTGGACCACAATATAACGTTGACCTTAAAAAATATAAGTTAACTTAATTTTTCTTAAACATTAGAAATAGGTAATGTTCCATTAGTACTTACAGTCAAATTTCCTCATAAAACCCAACCTTTAAATTTTTTAACAAAAAAATTAAAAATTATTTGGATTGTTTGGGAGAAATGGGAGGTACGCCACGTGAGAATGTCTCCAAAATTCACTGCGAAGCAATATTATGAGCTTCAAAATCTGTAATAATCCTTAAATACGTCAAATTAATATTTTGCATTCCTATGCTATATATTGCTGCACTGGTTATTCCTAACCATCCGCCAGAGTACCATCGCCTGACGATTCCTAGCCGTTTGCGTTTTTTAACCAAAACAAGTCTAACCTAATAAACCTAATCAAATAACCTAATTCACCTAATTTAACTAACACGAGTATTAAGCCCTGCAAACGTAAACTGCTAGGGGCTCTCAAGGCGGTGGGGCTCGGGAGGATGGTTGAAAATAAAACTTTTTTATATATTTTTTTTCATTGCTTCGCTGCGATTTTTTGAGAGATCCAGGAGTCTTTGAAGGGCCATCATAGCTCCCAAACTATCCTATTACCTTTTTTAATTTTTTTGTACTTTTATAAGCTGATAAAAAAAATGTAACAGACGAAATTATGAAGATTTACAAGGCACCAGTTTTTACTTAAAAAAAAAAAAAAAACATATTTTTACCTTCACTGTTTTTTTTTGAATCCGAGTGCTTGGTATCATCTTGCCAGCTACTCGAAATGATCCCTTGCTAAAGATCCACGTCTCGTCAATGAAAACTTCAGTAAAACCTTCCGAACCTAAAAATTTTTTTTTTTTGATATACTTTAAAAAATGTATTCTTTTATGAACAATATCTGGCAAGTCCATTAAATAATTTCTATTATTAGATTTTTTCCACCGGAAGCCTATACTTTTGATCCATCTTCTTAAGGGGGTCAGGAAAATTCAAAATATTCAAAAATTTTTCCCTAAACTTTTGTTTTATTGTTGCCAACGTAACATATTCTTTTCTGGCGTACCTTAAACATAAATTGTGTCCCGAATTAAATTTTTTCAAATATGTTGTAATTTTGGTTTTTGCGGTTCGGTGCTTGGAAGACATATTGGAAGGGGTAATCCTGGTCTAATTTTTTTTCCCATTCTTCCTTAATTTGCTATCGTCGTTGGGCTCAATTTCGTAGCATCTGCCACTCGCTGTATTACATTCTCAGTTTGAAGGGCGATTCCGTTTCGGACTTGTTCCTTTTCCAGTTGAAAAAGCCAATATATTTAAAATTATTCGCTGCGTTTTTATTATACCTATTTATCTTTTCTCGGCATTTTTATGCTTTTCGAAATAACAACAAGTTGACACACCAATGTTTTTGATTGACAGTGACGGATACTTTACATAACCAAAAATATAAAAAATGAAAATGATCAGAACCCATTTTTTCAAAAAAATTTTGTTGTAAAGTTTTTGGAATACCCCAAACAAAGATAAAAAAATGACGTCATTACAAATGAGTATAATTTGGACTATAAAATGGCTTGAAAAAGATAAATATGCAATTTTCCAGCAAAAATTCAGTATTGGGTTGCCTGTAATAAAAAGGCGGGAACTGAGAGGTCGTCATTTTTGTCTGCTTGTTAGCAATGTATTGTCAATAAGTGTTTATTTAGGGTTGACTTTTTAATACATATTAAAATGTTGTCATAATATGACCATCAATTGCCAGTGCTTTTACAATTAATATAAAAAATGTACATTGCCAGGGACGTATTAGCTGAGTAATATTATCGAATATTAAAAAGAATTATAGGGTAAAAAAAAGGACTGAACAGGGCTATATTTGGGCTTTTCTGGATTAAAAAAATGGAAATATCCATCTTGTATATTTTTTTCCATAAATTTCATGGAACACCTAAAAAATGATTTAAATTGAAGCAAAAGAGATAAGATAAAAAATTTAAAAAGTACACCTTATTTATTGATTCGTTTTGAAAGGGTCTTATTTTATCCCTTTTTATAAATAAATAATTTTAAAACTTAATAAAATTGCTTTTAAATGTGTCAAAACTTATTAGGGTATTACTCTATACAAATGTATCGCCTTGTTAGGGCTTTCTCAAGACTATTAAATATACTATATTTAATACTCTAGTCTTGACAAAGACATAACAAGGCAAAAATTTGATAATATTTTCAAATTAATCTTAAAACACTTAAAATTAATTTTATTTACCTATTATTATTAAAAAATGTTTTACAAAAAACCAACTGCCGAGTCAATAAATACAAAATATTTGATATGTTTGATTTTTATCAGTATGTATTACAAGTAGTAATAAACGCTGGACTTTTTATAAAAATGATTTAAAATTACATATTAAACTTTTTATGTTCGATTTTTAATAAATTACTTTTAAAACACATATGGACTGTTTGCACCATTGAAAATATTTTAAAAAATGGTTAATAGTCTAAAAGGTCTGTACACTATGCACTGCATATTTATACGGTATGTCCAAAATTTGAGATATGACGTAATCGGTAATTTTTTAAATCAGAATCCAAGTATTTTTAAAGTACATATCAAATTATACGTAACCTCCCATTTTTAAATATTTCTTCTATGTCGATTGCAAGATATTAAATAACAAAATTTTACCTAAAAAAACTAAACATATTTTATTTACATTGATAATTTTTAATTTTTAAAACGTCATTGCGAACAGAAAAAGGTTCTATAATTTTTTTTTAATCGGTATCCCAACTGTCAAATTTGACAGAGCTATTATCCTGTTACGATCGTTTGGGATGCCGATAATAAAAAAAAAATAGAGTTAGTTACCCACACAGTATATCCCAATCAGCACCAATGACAAAAAATAAATGCGAAAGGTCACCAATCAAGAATAAAACTTTTAAAAAAAAACTTTCTATTCAGTATTACCAATTTAAAGACAAGATTAAAAACATATATCTCTTTCTTTAATGCAGATTATTATAGTGCTGTCTTACAGGGTGGATCATCATATATTTTTTTCAAAATTTCTATGGTATTTAACTTTACAATTTTTGTAAATTCTAATTTTGCCACATATTCAAGTAACTGAAGACCTAAAAGTACTCAGAGCTATAAATAAATCTGTACAGTTTTCATTTGTGGCGCAATTCTTAGGTCTTCGCGGATGCTTTCGAGCGAGAAAAAGTTTATCACGATTTTGACGTGGAAACCCGCTGAAAATGGCCCCCCAAAGTCCCAAAATGGTTTCCGCGAATATCTGCCAAAATATGCGAATTAGAGAATTTTGTTTGACAAAAAATAAAGATCACCTCGAAATCTACATTCGCAACACCAATATTTTTCCCAAAAAAGGCCGTCGAAAAATCAATAACATTTCTGGATAGATGTGGTTAGTTGTGAGTCTGCGAGTCACTGGTGTGATGAATTTTCCTGATTTTTGAATAGAACCAAAGATAATACTACTACGAATAGATGGTTCATTTAAATGGGGCGTTTTGAATCAGTTCGGAGATATCAATGCTTCCGTAAATGCGAATAAAATTAAGTCGGTAACCTCTGCCCCAGTGAAACAAACCGTGCGACATTGCCAATGTCTGTCGCTTGTACCTTATTCGGAACACGAAGTAGCGAAAGCGGGCGGCTCGGTATGTGTATTTTCTAATCGCGTTTCATCACGCCAGTGGGGCCTGCCGGCAACACTGTTTAATTTTCGTTCAAGGATAGCGCGAAAATCTTTTCGATGGACATCGGCTCGCGTTAGCCAAAGTCCATTAGGGGTATCATTGGTATCAAAAATATAGCATTGAATGGTTCATCTTATCCGTAGTAGTATTATCTTTGACAGAACTTCGGAAACGGCAGAATGGGCAAAATAATTTTTTATCAAAAGGCAAGAAAGATGGTGAAGGAAATTTTCTGGGGTCATTGAACAGTTGCTAAGGTCTTATTATAAAAAAGAAATGTTAATAACAAACCATTTTTTCAAAAAATATAAATATATTAATGAAAGACTCTCAAAATATTAAGAAAGAAAAAATTTGACCGCTTTATTTAATATTCTAGAAAAATCAAAATGGACCCAAACTCATATCGAATGATAGGTACGGGTTTTTCCATTCCGATGAACTTTGAATGATTAAAAAATGTACATTATTGTCCGAGTAATGAAACAACGTTCGCCCGCTTATAAGTGAATCCATGAGATAGCGGCATTCTAGCGGTAGAGCGGCAGCTGAAATGAGGGGACTTTTTTCCGTTATCTGAAAAACTATAGTTTTTTCGAAAAATATTATAAGGAAATTTTTTGGAACTACAAGCGATCTTTATTTTTTGTCCAAACAAAATAAATTCGCCAATTCGCATATTTTGGCAGATATTAGCGGGAAACCCATTTTTGGGCTTTTGAGGTGAATTTTCAGTCCTTTCCCCCTTTAATTTAAACCCTTTTTTCACCGAAAGCATCCCCGGGGCCTGCCGCCGGGAAAAAACCGTACAGATTTATTTTAACTTTGTCACTTCATTTACTGGACTAACAGTAAAGCTGTAATAGCTTTTTTTAAATACTCCTTTTTTTGTTGCTATCAAAGGAATTTTCAAAAATCCTAATTCTCTATTAGTCTTTCAATTCTCAAACCGATCTAGTACCTAAATTTTTCCTTTTGTGACATTTTATTATATTTTAATTAAGTTTATTATTTTATTTATTTATTAAATTGTTTGAGCCGTTACCTTTATAGTAACTCTCCAAACGTTATTTCCTTATGGAAAAACTATGCCATTGAAAACAGCGCTGTGAAGTTCGACGCCCCAAAAGTTCTGACACACCTTTTCCTATCCGATCCTTTTTTCTTGTTTTTTTTAAAAAAAGGGTGTTCGCAAATTCCCTCAGAACTTACCCCCCCTGTGGTTTATTTTAACATCATCGCCGTAATAAAAAAATTATATAAGGTTTTAATTACATAATCTGTGTAGATTAGGTTTGGAACATTATAATACTATAAATTAAATAAAATTATTTTTTAGCTTTTTTGCAAACTTTTAAATTTTTTGTTAAAAATATTAAATTTTATTCGCATTAATTATTTTTTAAAACTTTTCCCAAATGAAATTAGAATTTTCGATTACTTTTACTATGGAAATGCTAAAATAAACACCGTAATGAAAATCAATCTAAATACAGGTTAGAATGGTATATACTATAGAAGCGTTAAAACTAAAATCTATCATTTCCTGAAATGACTACTCAGTACATGACATGTATCCCAGTAAAATCCTAAAAACATTATTTGATAACAAGAACTAATCATTATTAATTATTTATTTAAAAATCGGAGATGTGGGTAATTGAATTAAACTCAAGATGTAGTAATTGAATTAAAAATATTTAAAAAATCGTATTTAATTACCTCTAAATAATTGGATTACTTTAATTTAATTACTTTCCGAAAAAGGTAATTTAATTGGATTATCAATTAATAGGATAATGTAATCTAATTGGTAATTGATTTTCCCGAATCTCGTAAGGTTTTAGAAAATAATTTTTATTATAAAATAATTAATTAACTTAAAAATAATTTAATTACCTAATTAATAATTAAATTACTACCAAAGTTCCAATTATTTTTATGGAAGAACCTCCCGGAATTTTGGTCAGCCAGAAAGGGGGCCTTTTAAAAATGTTTTATTTTTCGATTGGTCTTGCCGCCACCCTTTTTGTACTTTTTTTTTGTGGAAAAATTTTTAAAATTTTTTAAAATTTTTTTTTTAAGTCATTTAATATTGAACTTGCCAAAACGTTTGAATAGGGACTGCGCGTATGGATATTAGTATAAATATTTTATTTGTTCGATATTGTGTTTTTTAAAATATGTGGTAATTTAAATAGATTAATTGCTAAAATATTCAATTACTTTTATTTAATTGATATTGAGTTACTTTTAACAAACATTTACTCCCACACAATTTACTACTACTTGAAATTTGGTGATTATAATTAATTACTTTTTTAAAAAATAATTGCGACAGCTATGTTTACGCTGTTTTCCTAAATGACTAAATAGTTAGTCAAACACTGTAATAAAAGCCATTGCTTTTTGCCAGCAATACATATACTGACCAGTTATTTCCCCCGGGAAAAGACGAATTTCAGTGTTTGACGCCTACAAAAATACATACTCTTGTATTGTATCTTTTATAGGGTATGTGTATATATTTTAATATTTTTTAATTTTACAATATTGAAAAAAAGTCACCCCCTGTTCCATTTGAAAAAAATAACTTATGACCATAAATATGCTTTTAAACTTTACCCAATAAAAAACCAAAAAAAAATCAAATGCATTTTTTATGGTTACCAAATTAAAAATAACCGTTCTAACGGTTTCACGGCATTAAAAAATTTAAAACATAAATATTTTACAGCACAAATGTCAAAAAAAGACATATCAGGTGTACCAGACTGTCAAAAAATTATACCGGTGGTGACATTTAAACCTTGATTCAGTCCTTTCGGTCAAACCGGAAAGTAATACAAAATAATCAAAAAAGGGCAATCAACGCATATTTATGTCAAATATTGAGACACAAAATAAAAATTCTTTTTTTATATATATATATATATATATATATATATATATATATATATATATATATATATATATATATATATATATATATATATATTTAAAACAGGGAATTCATGAGAAAATTAATATTCAGGTACGTACCAGGGGTCCAAAAATAATCATAAAAGCCCATACACATATGGGACCGCAAGGCCTTCTTTTTATATACAGGGTGTTAAAAATTTATTTATATTGTTTTTCTATTTTTATAAAATAAAAATTATGTTTTGCTGAACATAATTTAAGAACAATAATTTTATTGAAAATTAAAATACATATCGTTTAATTATACTTTTGTTTAATTTTTCTTTAAATTTTGTAAATAAAATCAGTGCGTGTCATGTGTGTTTTTTTTTAAATCCAAATATCTTGAAAACGGTTGCTCATATCGACTTTTAACAGGTATACCTTTTTTGACTGAAATGACAAAACATTTATTTTTTACTTAAAAATCTTTGTGCCGTACCAAAAAGTTTGGATTGTTCAAAATAGTAAAAAGACATGGAGGTGGCTCTCCCTACAAGTAAGAGCCGTACTAAGATTAGATTCGAATCTGTCTTACCAAAAAACCCCCGGATAACAAATTTTACTCTAATATTTACATTATTATAGATTTTATTTAAAAAAATAGAAAAATGAAATAAAAACTTTAACACCCTGTATTTCAGAAACGGAGGCCTTGGGGACCCTTTTGTAAAAACCCTTTTAGGTTTATTGTTGGACCCTAAGTACGTACCTGAAGTTTAATTTCCCCATGAATCACCCTGTATATATTTATATATATATATATATATATATATATATATATATATATATATATATATATATATATATATATATATATATATGTATATGTATATGTTTATGAAATCCTTACTGTTTTCTAAGCCAATAAACAAAGAATTGTCACATTACGGTTATTAGTTTCGGAGAAATGCATGGACAAACATACATACATACATATAAACATTGTATATTTGTTTGAAAGCCAAGATAGATTATCATATATGTAAATATTTTGCAATTCCAATTATATTACATACACGTGCCGAAGTGAAATAAAAAAACTTTAACACCCTTTATTTCAGAAACGGAGGCCCCCATATTTGTATAAACTTTTAGGTTTATTGTTTTGGACCCTAAGTACGTACCTGAAGTATTGACATTTCTCCATGAATCACCCTGTATATATTTATTATATATATATATATATATATATATATATATATATATATATATATATATATATATATATATATATATATATATATATATATATATATATATATATATATATAATATATATATATATATATATATATATGCGCAGATAAATTTTTAGCAAAAAAACACACACAACAAACCTTTAAACTAAACAGATAATTTCAGGTTTTTTATGTGCAAAGATGATTCTACAAATTGGTTTACCAATTTTTTACCAAATTCAAAATCTCCCTTTTACAATCTTATTTTAAAAAAAACTTTCCATTACCTTTTGATCTATTTGAAAAACCCCTTTTTTGGGGGACAATTTTTTTAATTTTATTTATACAAAACACAAAATTTTTTTTTTTTAATAATGTTCTTTTGAGGGGGGTGGGTTTTTTGGCTTACCAAGAAACCACCCCTCTTTTTCCCGTCTTTTCGTCTTATTTCTCGTTTTCTGTCCTTTAAAAAATACGTTGTTTTTTTTTATATCGTATCTGAGCAGTCGAAACGAGACATGTAAAAAAAATTACACCGATCTCTCGAAACGGCGACAAAACTAGTAAATATTCCATTTTTTTTTTTAAAAATTTTATTAAATTGAGAAACTGGGTAGAAAAAAGGCTGTTAAAAACAAATAGCAGCATCCAACACGGAATGATAAATATTTCATTTTAAAATGTTTTCCCTTTTCCCGGGTTTTTTTGGTTTCTGCTTTATCTATTATCATAAGATTCCCCTTTCCCCAAATAACCAAACTTGGAAAATATTTTTTTGCCCTTGTTTGCAACGTTTTTATCTCCTTTTCCCCTGTATCTCGAACTCACTTTTCCTTTCTAGTTTAAAAACCAAATATGACCCATTTTGGAAAAGGCAATCTGGGCCAAAATGATTTTACTTAAATATCGACCCCCCCCCCCTTCTTTTGGGGTTCCCATTCCCCGATATGGAGCTGGCAATTATAATCCGCGACATGACTTTTAAACACAAAAACTTTTTTTTTTTAAAAAAAATTGTATTTATCGTTTTAACGTTTCCCCTTTGTTTTTAAATTAATTTGGTAATCACACGGCTGTATTTAAAAAATTTTAAAAATTTTTTTCATGATGTTCTAAGAAGTAGGATATATCACCCCCCGCAGGAAAAGTAACAAAACTCAAAAAAATTTAAAAAAATTGGTTTTTTTATAAATATAAATATTTATTTATATATATATATATATATATATATATATATATATATATATATATATATATATATATATATATATATATATATATAAAAAATATATATATATATATATATATATATATATATTTGGGGTAGGGTTTTGGATGGTTGGGGGAAAAAAATCATTGGGGGACAATCCTTTATTTAAAAAAAATTTTTACAACGTTTCGCCAAAAAACCCTTCCCCTTTTTAAATTTTTCTTGTTCGCTCTTTGACGAACTTGAGTGAGTGAGAGTGGAACCGTTTTAGATGATCATCTGAGTTTTTGCATTCTTCGAAAAAACACTTGTACATGTACATTTCTGTTGGTATTTTTAGTTGGGATTTTTTTCAGTAAAAAAATTTTTTTACAGGGTGTGTCATGTAATTGGCCATACTAATTTTCCTTATTTAAATGTAACCTTTTATATTATTTAATTTTTTTGGTTCTTTTAAACATTTTTTGTTCATATTTTATGTACAATGTCCTATACTTATCTTTAACTGTTTTTTGAAATATTGGTTTTTTTTAGGAAAATTTCTGCCTTCGCCTTGCGGGCATATACCTACCAAAAGGAGCCTTGTGTGCAAGTATGCGAGAGAGAAGGAAGAATAGGTATATAAATTAAAAACCCTTTTTTTTTTTTTTTATTTGTCGGCGGTGTATATATCTTTCTTGT
>JAHBCN010023125.1:0-12777 GCA_019359885.1 Listronotus oregonensis | reverse complement strand
CCTGCCCCCACTCCACATCTAAAACGGGGGGCGTAAAGGCGGTACTCTATAGGCTCAAGGAGGTCAAAGCCAATTATAGAACACCGAAGGACTCCAAGATGGGAAATAGAGGAGGACCAAGAGGTCAGCTCATTGTTTGAGATGCCCTCAGACAGGACAACCCCTCGTTTCATCTTCAATAGACACTTTCGTATTGTCATACCAGATAGGGAGGACAAGGAAGGCCCTCCAATCAAAGCCGATCATATCTGGTATACAGATGGCTCCAAGACCAACAAGGGTGTAGGAGCTGGCATCTATGGAGATAAGCCTAGAGAAAAGGTAATCTAAGTCTCGGTCAGCACGCCACGGTTTTCCAAGGGGAAATCGCAGCAATAGTGCATTGCGCCGTGAGGATTAAAAAAAAAGGGAGTAAAAAAGGGAAAAAATATCGTCATTTACTCAGATAGCCAAGCGGCCTTGAAGGCCATCAGTTCCCCAAAGTTACTTCCAAACTAGTCGGGGACTGTATACAGGCCCTGGAAAAAGTCGGCTTGGAAAACAAACTTACGGTAGCCTGGGTCCCAGGCCACGAGGGCCATCCAGGTAACGAAGAGGCCGACGACCTAGCCAAAAGAGGATCAGCCGCGGAAATGATAGGCCCGGAGCCATTCTGCGGTATCTCGGCAGGTCTCTTCAAAGCATCTATTAAGAGTTGGGTAGACAGACAGTTTCAAAGCTGGTGGGTACAAACACCGGGACAACGACAGGCAAAGCAGTTCATTAAGACCTGCTCGGCCAAGTTTACATCGGACCTACTGAGCCACAGCCGTAAGGTCGTAAGGATAACGGTAGGTCAACTAACAGGTCATTGTAAACTCAACAAGCACCTGGAAAGAATAAACCTGGTGGAGGATAGCCTGTGTAGGTTCTGCCAGGAGGCTGAAGAAACGGGCCTTACATGTGTGGTGCCATTGCGAAGCACTATGCAGGCTTAGGTTTACTAGGCTTGGGAAGGAGAAGCCAAAACCGGCAAGTTATATGGAGTGGCCAGTGTCGAGACTCTGGAGTCTAGTTAAGAAGACGGGCTTAGACAAGGTACTCTAAAGAACGATAGGAGAAACCACAATAAATCTGGTAAGGTTGCAGTGGTGGAGGTCATTTTTCGCCATCTCCGCTCAAATAATCTAATCTAATCTAATCTAAGATAACCTAATCAACTTATAAACGGAACATCCTATTGTAATTTTACAGCAAGTTTCATAAGTACCGTTTATTACCTTTATTTGCTTGCGAAATATAAAATTGTTTTAAAATTTTTAATTTATTTTTGTAAGACACCCTAAATAAAAATAATGAAACGTCTCACCCACTCTATGGTTACAAAAAAATATATCTTTTAAATGTTGTTTTTCTGGACCTAAAAAACAACATATCTTGATTAAAAATCATATGTTGGGTGTTTTGCCCAATTTAAAGATTTAAATGGGCAGATGTTTTAAAATGGTGATTAAAAATCTTAGGTAAAAATTTGTAAATTTAAGATGGAAGATTTAAAAACGGCGAATTTTGGCATTTATAAGCTTATTTGCCTAATGGTCTGGCAGCTAGAGCCGAAAAATCATCGTCATCAGTAATATAGAGTATAGAGTTTCTCCCGTAAAACATGTTCATTTAGTATTGTTAATTATGATGTTTCCGCGCAGGCTGACAACCTATTGGATACAGGAGGTAGCAATAAGTCGTCATCGATAATATGTCAGCCATTTTGGCCACTTAAAGTTGAACCCCTAAGGTATCTAAATCCAAAAGGTGAATACCGAGGGCAGTAAAAAATACAGCCGTATTAAAAAAATCATTAAAATCGCATTTGTTTTTAAGGAGTTTCAAAAAAAAAGACAATTAATTTTTTTTTGAGCATCTCGTGACACATTACGAGTCACATCAATTCCAACGGTGAATTTTTCCTTTTCATGGTCTTTTTCTAATAAATGTATATTGAAAAAATAAAAACCACATTTTTTCCAATTTTGTTGGTGTTTTTCGTGTGTCTTTGAGGTTAAAAAAATGTGAAATGGTGGTCACAAGTCTGAAATCCGTGTTACCTTATAGACATTGAAATTTTGAAAAGAGTTTAAAGCAAGGTTACCACAAATAAAACCAAAATTTAGTTCTATGAAAAAAATTTGAAAATATTTAAACTGCCAACATAAAAGCAGATACCTAGTTGCTCCCTTTTAGGACTTATGTTACATATATAATATTTAATTTTCAAATTAATTAGAAGTAACTAATTTTTTTCTTAAAACCACCCCAGCCACTCAA
This sequence comes from Listronotus oregonensis, assembly GCA_019359885.1. Taxonomy (NCBI): domain Eukaryota; kingdom Metazoa; phylum Arthropoda; class Insecta; order Coleoptera; family Curculionidae; genus Listronotus; species Listronotus oregonensis. The sequence continues at coordinate 10,473 of JAHBCN010023125.1, read as the reverse complement.
CCTTAAAACTCTGTTTTCAACCATATGTCACAATCTGACGTTTTATTTTAAAAAGGCTTGATGGCAGTCAAAGGTAACTAGATTTTCCATATTTTAAAACAAAATCCTAAAGTAACAGACAGTATTTTTTCAAAATAAAATAGAAACATCATGTTTCATAAGCTTTTATTTAACTTGCAATGTTTGAATGTTTGTTCGGGTCAAATCTTGGAAGTGAATTTTAAATATGGTAAACCGCCCAATGGTAAATTAGTTATTTTTTTACACTACCTATTAAAAAAAGGGTTTGCTCAGCAGAATACGAATTTTTTAAGAGCGTGACAGACTACAAGAGAATATTTTTAATCAAAATTATACTTTAAAATTCTTAAAGAAAAAAGCTCAACAGGAGAACATTGAAGAAAAGTTGGGGAAATTAAAAAAATATTTTATTTACATGTTCTAAATAAACTTTAAATTAAATGCACCTATGAATTTATTATATTATACATTTTATATGATATAAAAGCTTGGTGTGAGATGTAACTGTGTAGATAAATACGGTTTTACATCATATAAAATGTGTAATGCAATAAACTCATGGTTTTGATTTAATTTGATTTTTCTTGAACCTGAAAATAAAAACGTGTTTTATTACTCTTAATTTCTTACTTATTTGTCCATTCTACAATGATTTTTTGCCATAAACGATCATTATCATTAAATTGCTGTAGAAAGTATACCCATTAATACACCGAAGGTTTGAAATTAAAGATTATCAAATCCATTAGAAACTGTAAATAAACTATTGCTTTATTGGATGAACAATTAAAAGCATGCAGTTTTTATACTGCATAAAATACAATGATAATCGCCTCCAAAATGCAATGGGGGCTTTTCAGTAATATATTTTATTACATAAGATAAAGTGTTATTTAATCAAATGCGAAAACATTTATTTTTCTTTATCATATAAATTGGCATGCTTTTAAAATAATAGATCTGTCACTAAAATACAATTATTTACAAATTAATAAAACTACATTACCAGAAGCAACCGAATTAAGTAATGCTTTTATGTTGGATACTGGAAAAAAAAACTGAAAAGTCATTACAAGATTTTAATATAGTTCATCTGGTGATAGGTTGGTTCCAGAATTTTTTTTTATTTTTTATTTTAAAAATTGATTACAATATATTTTTTTTTTTAATTTGTCAATGATTTTTTACTTAATATAAATAAAAATATACTTACAGCCAATTTTCGGTATAAGTTTGAAGTTTATTAAAATCTAACAACGCTTGCTATTTTATTATAAGTGAAAGTAAATGGGTAATTATTTGATCAATTTATAATTTAAACTATTCTAATTTGAAAATACGCTAGTTATAGATTAGAAGTAATTTGCCTAAAGCATGCTTAGGGTTAATGTATAAAATTATAGTATTCCGGATAATTCAAAAATATATTTAAAATTACTAAAAGGAAGGAGTTAAGAGGTCCACACAAAATTAAGGTATATCACATATATACCAATAGAATATAAATCAAAAAAAAAATAAACTTTTTTATCTTGGGACAGTTTACAAAGGCTTAAAGCCCATGTACTAACGTTTGTCGTCTTTTATGATAAAAACAATGGAAAAACTGATCGACAGGTATGTCAGGGAAAACTCTCTTACAGAGAGGCCACTCCACAAAAACCAACATGCCTATCAATCAGAAAAAACATGCGAGTCTGCTCATCATCAACTGGTGACCAGATTAGAACTCGCACTGAACAACAAGGAAATCGCGCTTGCTGCATTTCTTGACATTGAGGGAGCTTTTGATCGAACCTCCTTCAACTCAATGGCCGCGGCTCTTGCCAGACATAATGTTAACGACACCATTTGTAGGTGGATAAACAACATGTTACTTGGCAGACGAGCGCAAGCAACGTTATTCAGCGAAACAATGGAGGTGTCAGTGGTCAAAGGATGCCCACAGGGAGGGGTTCTATCCCCACTACTGTGGGATATGGTTGTTGACGAACTCCTGGTGGAGCTGAATAATAATGGCTTCTATACCCAGGGGTATGCGGATGACATCACTATACTTATCGTGGGGAAGCATAACAAAACAACCTCGGAGCTTATGCAAAGGGCACTGAGAATTGTGGAGGGATGGTGCAACAAGGAAAACCTTACTGTTAATCCTGGCAAAACTGCGCTAATACCCTTCACTAGACGAAGGAAGCTGGATGATTTAATATCTCCTCACTTCTTCGGTACCACACTCGGCTATGTCCAGGAGGTAAAGTATCTTGGATTAACTCTGGACTCTAAGCTAACCTGGGGGGAAGAATTGGGGATTTCAGCCACGCATAGTGCACTGGTTGTACACGGCTGTGGTAAGACCCATGATAACCTACGGTTCAACTATCTGGTGGCCAAAAATAGAACAGAGAAAAGCAGAGCTGGAGTTATCCAAACTCCAGCGACTAGCATGTCTCTGTATAACGGGAGCTATTAGAAGCACTCCAACTGCAGCCATGGAAACCTACTAAGCCTCCCCTCTTGGTATAATTATTAAGGCGGAGGCGAGGATTGGGGCATACAGGCTGAAATGCAACGGCAACTGGTGCTCTGGGCCTGCCCTAGGACTCGCCAGAATAACGAGCAGTATCACAAACTCAATATTTGAGATGAGCAGTGACACAATGCCAAAACGGATAAATTCACACAGACCATACAAAACCCAGCTTACCTGGGGCGGTAGTGAGCGATCTCCTGGTCAGTCTCGAAATTTGGTTTGGTATACCGATGGATCCAAGACTGACAATGGAGCCGGCGCAGGAATACATGGTATGACCCCTAGGTTTAATGCTTATGCTTCCCTGGGGAAATATGCCACTGTTTTCCAGGCGGAAATATATGCCATTGAACTTTGTCTGCGAGAGAACTTGAGGATGAGATATAAGGGCAGGGACATTACTATCTTCTCTGATAGTCAAGCGGCCATAAAAGCTTTGGCATCTCAACAAGTCAACTCAAGGTTGGTTTGGAACTGTCTGCAATGCCTCCTAAACCTGGCTAACCACAACAAAGTTACACTTTCTGGGTGCCAGGACACAGGGGAATACAGGGCAATGAAAATGCAGACTCCCTGGCCAGGCAGGCTCCCCAGCAATGTTTGTGGGTCCTGAACCTGTTTTTGAATACCAAAAGCCTCGGTTCGTGGCTATATGACTCGGTGGATTCAAACACAACATCAGTCATACTGGAACCACATTCCAAGGCAAAATCACACTAAATCAATGTTGGAATCACCATCGAAAGCATTGACAAGTGAACTACTAAAACTAAATAGGAATCAGATTAGAATAGTGACAGGATTAATAACCGGACACTGCACCCTAAGAAAACATTTGCACACTATGGGCATCTATAGAGAAGAACCCATTTGCAGACTATGTGACGAAGAGGAAGAGACAGCCTCTCACATCATATATGAGTGCCCTGCACTTACATACTGGAGAACAAATCAAAACTTCATGGTGGACACTAACCACCAGGAGGCTGGAGACCAGAAAAGAACAGTAAAAGGGCTACTACACCTGTCTAAGGTGTCAAACCTTTTTAACTGAAACAAATACACAAGAGATACAACAAGCCCTGTAGGCTGCAGTGTCGAGGCGGACAAAACCTCAACTTGTGTATTTAGATTATCAATCAATCAATCAATCAATGTACTAACGTACCATTGACATTGGTGTCTTAAGTGAAGTAAAAAGGAAGTTTATTAATATAAAAACCAAATGTTTCAAGGTTTGAAGGTGAAGAAAAATCTTTACACGCAGCTGGTCTCACAGACTAGATACTCCAGATATACAGAAAGTGGAAAGTTAGGAGCTTCTATAGATGGACTAAAAAGATCCATAAGAGTGGCACTACATGCTGCTTTATTAGAAGCTGCTAGATGAGAAATTATATTGGAGGCGAACTTCAAGAAGTTTGCTATGACGTTTAGTTTGCCTTCAAGAGAAAAAATAAATGATATTTTTGACCAATATATTACAGGAAAAGGTACCTACAAAAATTATAAATCTTTATTATCTAATAACTCTAACTAAAGAAAGTTAAAACTTTGTTTTTATATAAACTGTATTATTTTCATTTTATTACATAATAATGGTATTTCTGATAAAATGATAAAATAGCACAACGGCTATTACTGACCTAACAAAAAACTAAAATAAAAAGTGTGTTTACAAAAAGACATACAAAATTCGGATTTATAGAAATGGCCAATACGTACAATGTATGGGTTACGTTTAATATTTAATTAAAAAGAAAACAAAAATAAAATTAACTAAAGGCATCGTTATTACAAATTGTCAAAGAAGAGCCGAATCAGGAATATACTAAAAAACGTTTACAGAAAAGAAAACGTATCAACATTGAGTCCACTGTTCATTAGCACTGGTGCCCCTATCATAAGTTTGATCATACGTGACACGTGACAAGTCTGGTCTTTGGGTAAGAAGGTATCCCAGTGGTCAATACTTATGAACATAAACTGAAAAGTGAGGTTTTGGTCGATTTCCCATAAACTACCAGAAAGTTGTTTCAAACTTTTTGATTTGTGTCATACCTTCTAAAGTACATTAAACAAAATGGCAGCATAAGGTTTGTACTTTTTGAGTATTTTTTTGACAGTTAAAAAATTACCACACATGAATTCGTATCATTTGAACAGCAACATTATCAACAATCCAGACAATCCCTAATTCTTGGACCAAATTTCGTACAACAATTTGTGATCACATTTGGGCTCTTTAAAATAGAAAAAGGTTTAGATAGGAAACAAAACCAATCTGGTCATCAAGGTCACCGGCAGTAACTTAACCGATTTCTCAACCCTCAATTGCTGCAATGCAAATGTAAGTGGCTAAACTCCAGTCACTTGCATATATACATGCGCAGCAACTTTTTCCATTTTTTTCCTCAAAATTTCCTGCCAACCCATTTAGATGGTTATGGAAACCTAGAGTCTGCTGATACTTACGATTCATAACGTTTTTGGCAGCAATATCATGTTTTAAAAGCATAGCAAAGCCAAGAATTCTTCAGTCGTTTTTTTGGGGGGCGGGGAGACAAATTCTTTGGTGTTGATCTTAAAAATAACTTAGAAAACCACTTTTTTTTTAAAACACATACGCAGAATCGAAATTTACAGAATTACAGAACTTATTAAAATATGAATAATTCCGTAGTAAAAAAAACAATTATTAACCATAAAAAACAAAAGAAAAATGACAATGACAAGTGTAAAAATTTTAAAGTGTTATTTATTATTACCTTTTATTTGTTCAAACAATTACCATTGCCAAAACTTTAGGAATATGAGAGCTAATAAACTATTACGAATAAAATATAAGTATTAATAATTTACATACAAGACCACCTAAATTTAATATGTATATTTAAAGTGTAAAACAAGTTTTTTGTGTAATAATTATCTCTATTAAAAGAATAATCGAGTGTCAAGTAGAACCCGTAATAGTTATTTAAGTTTTAAGGGCGGTAAGTCTAGTTCACCGCCCAAAAGTGTTAAAAGACCTCCGTTGTCGCTTCGATCTTTAAAGTACTTAATACGTTCTATGAACGATCGGACGTTCTCAGTTCAAAAATAATTTAATTATAATATAACATAATAATAAAATATATAAATATACAAATAATAAAAATATTTTTAAATGGCATTCATTTCACATTATTTTTAAAAATAAACAGTCTTTCCCCGTATAACATTTTCAAAGTGCTGGACTAAGTAACAAAACCATGCTCAATTTAGGGTAGGTGGCCCAATTACTTACCGCCTTAGGGCGGTAAATTCAACTTTCTGTCCGGAAATGCAGGCGGTAAATTAAATTTTCCGCCCGATTGTGTATAAAAGTATTTAGGGTAATCGTTTGTTAATGTTTTTTTCTACAGAACTGATTTAATTACTTTTGACGTATTTTAACTATAAGGAAATATTTTAATTAATTTATAATAAAATAATGTGTAATAGTTGTTTGTGAAACCAGTTGGGAAAAGCACCATTTTTAATAACGAGCAGATTTTCGCAAAAAAATGTGAGTTATGAAAAAAAGTGTTTTTCAACTCGTTTCACACAATGTTTTTTCAATTGTAAATATGATATGATTCTTTTTAATTTAAGTTTAAAAAATAAACATTTTTCAAAACTTATTGACGTTGTCAAATATTTTACTTTTCATTACCCAATTGCAAAAAATTTTACATATCGTAACTAGTTTTACGTTTCGTAACTAGTTATAAATATTAAGATATTTTACAACGGCAATGAGTTTTAAAAAATGTCGCTTTAAATGTAAAAATTAAAAAAAATATTTTATTAAATATAATTAATAAATTGGATCGAATAAATAAAACTGAATTGTTAACTTAAGCTAGTCTACTCAAATCGGAATAAACGAATATGTTTTTTTGTAAGTCTTAAATAGCACCATCTTTTTTAAACTTTGCGAAAACACTTACTGTGAATTCTAATATTTTTTTTGCACATGCAACTAGCTCCTTTTAATGACTAATTGACAAATGAGGTGTTTTCCGTTTTTGGTTTTGTCATTTTTAATCTAAAATGACCGGATTATAGCATTTTTTAACGTCAGTCAAGTATTTTAAAATTAACAAACATTAGGGGACAACTTTTCAGTAATAATAGCATTTTTTAATAACTACCAATATTAGAAAAAAATAAATTATTGTGTTTGCACAAAAAAACAATACGAAAGCTAAAAATTATTGCCATCTGCTTTGCTCGGTGTTCAGAAGTGATAGTTTATCTTTGGAACCTACGAAGACCCGACTAATTGCTGCGAGGTCGACAAAGTCAAGGCGAGCTGACAACCGGTGTTAGTACACCCGTGACGAGTGTCAGCGGCAGCTTTAATCACTGCTAGGCTTGTCCAGACCCTAAATCTACTTTAACCGAAGGGATGACTTAACTTTGACCAATTCTTCGTTTTTCACAGTTGCTCTTTGTCGTTTGTAAAGTTCCCGATTTTCATTTATAAATTAAAACAAGAAATGTTGTATTTACGGCATTAGTATATTTTCGGTTATTTTTGTTTTAATCTATAAGTTTAAAAAAGGTAAAATATTTTTAATAGAGACTGACCAACTAATAATTATTATTCAACAACAAGGTATGTACTGTGGATTTGCGATTAAAATTTTTACCTTTTTTTTTCTTACGATGTTATTTTTTTCTGAAAAATTAACTTTATGATTCAAATTTGGCGCACTAGATGGTAAGAACAAGGTTTTAAATCTGGCATGTTGTGAGGAGCATAAGCGTATGCTAATGTGATAATTTTTAAAAGGGTCCACTTTAAATCAGTCATATCTTAAAAGCATAATAAATAAATTAAACTAAATTTCGCATTATAATTGGTTGATGTAAGGTTTTAATTTTAACATATTGCACAATATAATAATATGGATGTAGAACAAGGTTTTCTGATGAGTAAAATACAAAAAATTAAATTATAGGAAAGTGATTATTAAATTAACCTGACACATGTGATTTTTTATAAACATATTTTTTATTAAATATTATTTTTAACATACGATATTTTAACAGACGTCATTTTTGACAGATTTTATTTTGACAAATTATATCTCCTCATATGTATGTTTGACAAATGTCATTTTTAACAGATGACATTTTTCACAAATTAATTTTGACGTGTCTCTTTCATAATAATTAAACATAATATTTTGAGAATTGTTATTTTTACCAAGTCATTTCAGATGAATATCAATTTTGACTTATGTTCTCTTTATTAAATGTAATTTTATGACATTTTTTAACATGATTTTTTTTGATATATGCATGTATATTATTTTTAAAAGCTGTTATTTTTGACAAATGTCATATCTGTGTTGATTTATTGCAGGGTCCTTTTTTTTACAGACTTTTTAATTATTTGCGTGGAAGAATGCCATGATTTCTAAAAAAAAAATAGAGTTATATCATGCTTCTTGGAGCAATAAAAGTAATCCCCTTAATTCTTGAAGATATATTTTATATTATCTTATACAAAGTATGCATCATTTATGGAAAAATAATTTATCAAAAAATTATATTAGGTATTTATCCTTTCGTCAATTTTTTTAAGCAAAAATTGTCGTTTGTGTAGTTAGTGTATATTTATTAACATTGTATCTATGGAGAATTAAAAAACTTTTGACAAATTTGCTGCCATTTGCACTTTACGTTACCATATTATTATGAGACATACAGTGCGTCCCAAAAGTTATGTCTAAATTCATTTAAAATTAAGCGATGGGTTTTCTGCAAAAACGTTCGAACCCGTCGATTTTTATTTCAAATTGCGCATTTTTGTACGTGAAGTTTGTATATACAGGGTTGCTCAAAAATAAATTTCGACCATCAACTTCATTTTCTCAAATGAAAGAACCTTTTTTATTTTATTTTTGAATTTCGCGTAAAATCTACGTATGTTTCATGCATCATGTCATATACCTAAAGTCACAATGGTGAAGTTAACGGAACGAGAAAAAATAGAAATTCTGTGCGTGGTTGGGTTTGGTGATAGAACACGTACTCAAAGAGAAACTGCTCAATTATTCAATGAATCCTGATCGCCCTCCGATATGTCAAAAGGTGGTGAGTAGAATAGAGGCTAAGTTTAGAGAATTCGGTCATGTTAGAGATCTGCCGAAATCTGGTCGTCCTGCTCGAGATGAAAATGAACAACTTGACGTTTTGCTTTTTTTGGAAGAAAATCCATGCACTCCTCTGTCGCAGATCGGGGCCAATTTATACATGGTGAAATCTGTAGTTCACCGAATAGTTTAAAAGCACAAACGTATAAAGTTATTCCATTGCAAGAGTGATTTGATGACGATTTCGATAGGCGAAATAAGTTTGGTGAACAATTGTAGCGTTTAAAGCTACAAGTTGTTTTTTTTTATAGTTTTCTTCATAATAATAATATTATATTCAATTAGTATCAACGGCAATTAATTATTTTCTTATACAAATAAATTTAACGATTTCTAAACCTGTTTTATTAAGCAATAATTGCGGCACCGCTGCCCTTTTCCACGTAACGCCTGCTCGACTAAAGCCGTTTCAGATCGCTTTACTGATAACGCTTCGATATGTGGGTACGATCACGGTACGATTTGCAGCAGAGTTTGTACCAGCGAGAGAATAGGTTCTCTTTTCCTGCTCAGGCGATTTTTTTTTGCCTAATGGCGTTTCTGCCAAGTTCACGTGCGATGCATTAAAATTTGCATATTTTCTGGTAGTATGGCGTGCTATGGTCAACTGGTGATGTTTTATCAGGACTATTAACGGTTGATTTGCAAACAGCAGTGTGCAATGTTCATTTCCTCTGTAGGAGTAGCCACTGACTTCCTCCGCATTTATGGGTTTGTTTTTACGATTTTTTCGTTTGGTAAATCCATCCAGTTTCGACAATCGTTCCTGTATGGTTTGGCTCTTCACGTGACCACTACTAGCGTAGGAGCAGGGCGTCGTCCAGCAGCCATTTTGTCCGAAACCAACCGGAAAACAGGTTTTACCTTTCCTTTTTTTTTTTGGGGGAATACCAACATCTGCGCGGCATATTTTTTGTTTACCTATTTATTTTAAAATTGAAATTTTATTAATTTTTTAAAACTAAGTAATTAACCTACATTTGATGACATGTTTCTCTTCTATTATAATATTGTTTGTAAATAATGTAAAACAACTATCAAAATTGTAAGAACCGATCTGATAGGGAAGTTAATTTTTGGTTGATTTAAAAGGGGGTTAGTTGCGCTTATAATATTACGGATGCTTGATCAAGTACACGGTATTATGCGTATTACATCAGGAATAAATATTGCGTTAAGTTTAATAGAAATAATGCGTCAGGGAGGTTCGTTTTTAAATTAATTAAAATTATATTTTTTAATAAGTTATTCGTTAAGCATATGAATAAAAACCATTTATTTTAACTGACTGTTTATGAATTTAAATTCCTTTGTGAAATTAATAACAACAGCTTAATCTCTAAACTTGGTTAATTTCGGTATTTCCCCCCAAGTTAAATTCTAATTAAAAGTAACCGAATAAAAGGAAATACCGTGGCGCCCATCTTTTTTCTTAATTAATTATCTTACCTTAATTAGGTACATTTTACTTTCGACATTACTGCTTTACCAGGCGAAAAGCTAAGCCGAAGTAAATGTAACCTGTTCTGTAAATTTTACAGAATAGATTACGTTTCAAAATTGGCGCCCAACGTGGGGCTTTTTAATTTGTTTTTTTTTGTTAAATTCTAACAGTCAAGTTACTTTAGTCCTGGGGAAAAAAAAACCCTTAAAATTTTATCTTCGTGCAAACCAAAATATTTTACTTTTTATTTCAAAAGTTGAATATTTAAAATGTTTCATATTTTTTTT
>JAHBCN010023124.1:0-12963 GCA_019359885.1 Listronotus oregonensis | reverse complement strand
ATTAACTATGTTTTAAAACCTATTTAAAATTTGCAAATATTGGGGCCAGGTTTTAACATATAGATTATGTAAATAATTCAACATATATATCAACCCAATTTTCTATTGATATGCATAACTGCGTTATCATTTTTTAAAGTCATGTGGTAATAATAATAATAATATCTATTTGCCAAACTATTTGCTGCAAATTCTACCAATGATCCTCCTATTAATTTTCCTCTTCCAACAGTTGCCCCTGTTCCTCATAAAATCATTCAAAGTTAAATAGCCTATTCTTTCTTCTCTTAATACTAAAAAATCGTTTAGGCTGGATGACATACCAGCAATCGTCTAAAAAATGTGCTCCCGAGCTTGCACCCATCCTCACTCGCCTTTTTTAAATCTCTTACGACCCGGGTATTTTTTCGCAGAGTAGGAAAGCTGTACGAGTACAACCTGACCCCAAGAAAGGGTGCAAAAATTTTCGTTCTAACTTTATACCTAAATCTCTTTTTTCCTGTTGTTTGCAATGTAATGGAAAGTTTTATTATTTTCCAAATCTAGAAAAACACAAGATCTTACATGACAGACAGTAGGGATTCCGTCACAAAAGATCCTTAGCTGACCTTCTCTCCTTTGTTTTACACAACTGAAACAAGTCCTTTGAGTTTCTTGGTGAATCCCAGACGCTGCTCTTGACATATCCAAAGCTCTCGATTAGGTCTAGCATGATGGGCTTCTTAATAAACTTCCTTCTTACGGTCTTTAACCTAAGCTTTGCTCTTGGCTCTTCAGTTTTTTTTAATCGACGTATATCAGTTATTGTAAATGGTCATTTTTCCAGCTTTTACCAAGTTAATGCTGGGGTGCCCCAGGGCTCATTACTGGCACCCACTTTGTTTCTTCTACACATTAACGATTTTCTCTCTTCCACAATCCATCCCATTCATAGTTTAACTGACAATAGTAGCCTTCGCTTTAACATTCAATACCTCAAGCCAGTCAATATGCCTGATTTGGAAAACAAGCGTAGACCAGTGCCGATGTCTTTCTCACAAGACCTCAAAATTATCTTGGACTGGGGCGACAAAAATCTCTCTCATCTCAGTTTAATGCCTCCAGAACACCATGTTTGCTTTCACGAAAAAATTCTGCCAATGCTCATTCATATGAGCGGCCTAGTTCTGCAGAACAAGAAGTCGTTTAATCTTGAGGGCGTTACTTTTGAAAATAGCCTCAACTCGCACAAACACATTACATTTATAGTCTAAGCAGCTTAAAAAAAGCTTGGATTCCTCTTTTAAGCCAAAAAGTATTTCGCTTTTTCCAATCTGTATACTCTGTATGTATCCCAAATCAGACCCTCTTTAGAGTATCGTTTTCATGTCTGGAAAATGGGGTCTCCTACAACAATTAGCATTCTGGAATTTATTCAAAGAAGAGCTGTTCGTCTCATTAATGATCCCACGCTTACAGAAAGGCTTCCTTCTCTTGCCTATCGTCGAGCTGTAGGGGAGCTGTCGCTCTTCTATAGGTATTTTCACGGCTTCTACTCAGAGGAGTTGGCCAGTATAATTCCTCCTCTGGCAGCTTTCAACAGAGCAACACGAAGTGCCACTTTTATGCATCCTTTTACAGTTCAGCTGGAGACGCCCCAAACTTTCCGCTTTCTTTGTTCCTTTATCCTTAGAGTGTTTAGACTATGGAACCTGCTATCCGCAGAAGTTTTTCCTCCTCCTTCCAGTCTCCAAATACTTTAGTCCCTTGTGAACAAACTCCCTCTCACCACGGGTACGTTAATACTTAGGCCTCGGCTTTCGTGGACTCTCCAAAGATAAAAAACTTTCTCTTACGTCCTGTAAAAACTCTCGGTACGTTAGTACTTGGGTTTTAAAAGCCTTTGTGTACCATTCTAGTATTACAATTTGGGTGGCCTCCGCTTCCCTAAGAAAAATTGGACTTCCAAAAGCAAATCCTTAATTTGCATTTTTTTCTAAATTTGATTTAATTTTATTGTCCAATTCCAAATTTTGCAAAAGTGTCTACATTTTTCTTGAAATGTCTCTAATTTAAAATATTTGCTTAAGACAATTGTTGAGTAAAAAAAAATCAACTGGCTATGGTTTTTAGAAAAATACAGATAATTTTGCGAAATTTGAGATTAGACGATAAAATTTATTTAAATTTACGAAAAAAAGAGAATACAAATACAAAATTTGCTTCTGGAAGTCCGATTTTTCCCTGCGGGCACAAAAAAAATCGACTTTTATTTTCCAATTCTAAGTTAAATATTTTCTTTACCAATGTGATTCCCTTGATGCTATAAGCATCAGGTATATGTTTGGTGTCACTCACACTTTTTAGATATAAAATTTTAAAAATCCTAAAATCGCCACTGCTTTTAATTTTTATTTCCTTTTATTGCACTGTCCACCTTTGGTGGACAAGCTTTACATAAATACCCATTAAATCACCCTTGTATTTAAGAACTTTAAGCACGTAACCATACGGCCTTTTTAACACCCATTTTATAAATTTAATTTTGCGCTCTATAAAATGTCGTAATTGCATGCATAGAGCCCATAAACGTAAACGTATTTCGACCTTTGCGTAAAGCAAGCTTTAACTAAATTAGTTTTTTTGCAAACAATAATTTATGTACTAAATGCTGTATAATGCGCAAAGCATGCACGAACTCAATATATTTGAGCCGGATTACGTTTGTATGATCGGGGATTTTTATATTTTTGTGTTTTCGGTCTGAAATTATATGGCTATATTGCTCTATGTACTGAACTGAACAGTAAGTGTATCGGCCACACCTACTAAACCAAAACAAGCCTTATCTGTATACCGGGTGGTGCATCGCCACCGGCCATAGGAAATCCCATGTAAATTTTGATACATTGAAATATTGGCTCCCCTATTAAATTTACAACAAAATTGTATTACACTGTTTTGAAGACGTTGATAAGATTAGCCTACATTCTAATTTTTTTTTCTGATAAGGCAATTAAAAATTATTTAAGAAAAACTATTTGTAAAATCGTTGCATACCTGCTACATACCTTAATGAATCCACCAGTAATAAATAAAATGTCTTGTCAACTTTTTAATTCACGTTTTACTTTGTATTAGTTATTTCAAAATGTTTTACAGTATTAAAGAGAAAATAACAATGATTAAATGGTATTACATGGAAAATAGTTATCGAAGAGTATCCGACATGTTCTCTACGTTTTTTCCTGACAGACACATTCCAAGTAAGACAACAGTTCAAAATATCGTTCATTAGTTTGAGATAAAAGGTACTGTTATTAATAAATGCAACTGCTTAAAGCGAAATAATAATGTACTCGATGGAAGAGCTCAAGAAAATAATGCCGATTTAGATGTTTTACTTCATGTAGAAGAAAATAAAGGAATTAGCACCAGGCTTCTTGGAAAAGTTGTAGGAAAGTATCATAGCACAGTACTACGCAAATTAAAGAAATATAAATATCATCCATACAAATATCAAAGGCATCGGGAATTAAGGGAAGGCGATGAGATCCGAAGAGCAGATTTTTGTTTTGAAGTTATGGAAATGGCGAATAACGATAGGGACTTCTTACGCAATATTTGTTTAAGTGACGAATTCACATTAAACAATGAACCAAACGTTCAAAACATCAGATACTGGAGCAAAGAAAATGAACACAGGACACAAGGACTCAGTACCCTCAAAAGGTGAACGTTTGGGCGGGTATATTTGGACATCGGATTATTGAACCTTTTTTCTTGAATCACAATTTGGGAACAGAAACTTTTTAGAACTATTACAAAATCAAGTGGTGCCGGCATTGGAAAAGTTGCACCTGACAATCAAGACATTTGGTTTCAAATGGATGGTTGTCCTGCACACAATTCACGAGAAGTAAGGGAATATGTTCAAAATGTTTTTAATGGACTCACTATGGGACCAAATTACACCATAAATTGGCCAGCTAGGTCTCCTGATCTTTCGCCAAACGACTTCTTCCTTTGGGGTCATATCAAAAATGTTATTTATACAAATTTGAGTTATCAAAATTTAAAAGAATTAAAATTTAATTAGCGTGTTAAACATCGATAATCATTAACTAATAAAACGTAATTTAACGTGATATTATTAGTAAACGAGGTCTTGACATTAATTAAAAAAAATTTAGTTCTGTGTGTAAGAACGTTATTAAGGTATGTAGACATGTATGAATGATTTTTACATAATAGTTTAATTTTAAATACAAAAATTTAATTGTCAATTTATTTATTCGTATTAAATACAGTAAATGTTTAAATGTGAGCTTAATCTTATCAACGTCTTTAAATAGTCTAATACAATTTTGTTGTAAATTCAATAGAGGAGCCAATATTTCAATGTATCAAAATTTACATGGGATTTCGTATGGCCAGTCTGGCGATGCACCACCCATTGGTAAGGAACATTTGAAGAGTCAGCAGGAAAAACAATGAATATCGCAAGAAAGGTAATTTAAGGTAAAGTGTTTTTAATATTTTATACCCATACAGATTGGCTAAAGATCATTCTTAAAAATAAAATTTATATTATAGCAAGCTACATATAAAAGTGATTGATTAATTTTAAGAGTAATAGCAACAATTTTTTTAAAACTAGTGTATTGCTCGTTGCTGTGGGAAAAAACAATGGCATTACACAATTTGGCTGGTAAAGGTTAACCACAACCAACGACTATATACTAAAGGACTGCTCAGTTCCATTTAACGTACGTTAGAGAATTTAGCGGTAGCGGGAGCGGCTGTGACGTCACCACCGGTGCTGAATAGTTTTGTTTACGTTCATTTGGCCATTTGATCGTGTGTGATTTAAAAGGTTTTCTGGTTTCTGTTGTGATTTTGTTGAACAATTTAGGAGTCTTGGCCATTCTACGAAACGAGTCAGTCTGCTTTGAATGTAAAGTATTACCACGTCAGATTTTTGAAATCTTATTTATTGTCTCAGTCTTTTTATTGACAATCATTTGCCAATATATCGTTAAGCTGATTGTTTCAGTACTTACTATTTAATAATATATTTTTTTATATTGAGATAATTATTGTCATTTCGGGAGAAAATTTTAATTTTGTCTTAATTTTATTAAGTTTAATATTTTTAACATGTATTTTTAACCGAAAATATTTTAAAGCCAGATTTGACAACTTTAAACCATTTTCAAGCTTTAGATGATCGAGCAAGGGGGGGAGCTGCCCCTCCCTGCTTAATTTTTAAAAAATGTCAAAATTTAAAAAATTTAGGTGTTTAATTGTTCTATTAAAATAAGTTGCTATGACGACTTATTAGGATTGAGTCCGAAAAAGATTCGTTTTAAGGACTGAAATAAGTAGGTAAAATAACCCTTTTAAAGCGAATAACAAAAAATATTATTTCATAAGTTCCTGTTAATTTTTTTTTGAAGTTGGTTTAGTTTTTTTAATTACTTTTTAATTATTAAGCAAAAATAAAAGGGATATAACAAACTGGTGTAAAAATGGATGGTTCAAATATAAATTTAATTTTGATCGTGTTTTTAATTGGATTCTGGTTTTAATTAAAAATAATATTTTTTTTAACTGCGGCAAAATGTATCAAAAATATAGGACCAAAAAAACCTTGCTTAAAAACCCACTATACGGTGTATAGAAAAGGTTTAACTTTGTAATTTTTATCTTGTTAAAAAATACAGCTACCAGGTGGTTAACAAAAAACATTTTAGATTTTCGGACATTCCGAATATCTATACCCTATTTTTCCGCTTTGTCGCATTATTGTGCGTGACAAAGAAAGTAAAATAAGAGTACAAAATACCGCTCTACGTGCTGATTAGTCGGCGGAAAAGGGTATATACCACGCCTTTCTATCCTCCTTTCGAGAGAAAATGGATATATAAAGCAGTAAGTAGTGGAAATAAATAGTTTTACCAATATTAATTAAGCTAAAACCGCAATTTTCTAGCAAGAAAAAGCAAATATTTTTTTTACTCTAGATGTAACACTACCTAAATTAATCAATAAAATTTAATAGGAATGAATTATATTAAAGAACCTATTAAAAAACCCAATTTAAAGAAATTCTGCACTATTGTTCACTTAAGCTATTCATCCCACTGCTTGTTTTTGAAGAAAATATATAAAATTACTTTGTTAGAGTGTCAAATTTATTTTTTTCATATTCTGTGCAAGGTAATTTTTTTTCTATTTTCATTTTATATAAATTTTGAACGCAAAATAGTTAGCATTTAAGTTATGCTCTGTTGCCAATACTTTTTATTTTTACCTGTTTGTTATTTCATGCCATTGCATTGTTAAGTTCGTTGTTAAATTTAACAACAAGTTTGTTACTCGGCCGTCAGTGTTACAACTAATATTTGGCTAATTTTAGAAATTTCAGAATCTATATCTTCTATATATGCATTTTCTAATTTTAATACAGGGTACCAAAATATAAGGTAGCAAAATGGTTTTACTTTTTAAAAAAATTATGGTTTAAAATCCTAATTTTTATTTTAATGAAAAAAAAAACAAGAAAACGATTTACATGAACTCTAGAGATTTGCAAAAAAAATGTTGTAAAATAGAACCTACTATCCTGTCCTTGGTAATAATGCAATAAACACGACTAATTTTTACTCTTTTTATATATAGTTGGGAGAAGTGGCTTAAATAATTAGTTTTAGATAACCCAGAAAAAAAATCTAAGGAAATTAAGTCCACCGACCGAGCTGGCCAATGAACTGGACCGCCTTGATTTGATTAAAGACACAAGATACATAAATAATCTGGAAATTTCTAAACAACTTAGCACACTTCTTTCTGACACCGATAATAAATAAATACTAATTATTTTTGTTTTCTTAGTAAACACTGGACAAATTTACAATCGAAATGTGAAATATTTGCTTTCTTTTTACCCCGTTTAATTCTTGATGCTAAATTAGTCTATTTGGCAAATAGTCTAATATAAATAACTGAGTTTATGTAAGGTTTATATTATCAAATAAAATATTTTACATGAGTTTAATTTAAGTAAAATTATGTTTTTATAAATAAATATTTTAAAACTTTATTAGTTATTATTTAATAAAAATTCATACCAACTAATTAGTACTCATTAGGTTTTGTGCAGCGAAGTTATTCTATAAAGGAATTTAATTGAGGATAACTGTTTATGAAAAACAAATTTATTTGAACGTTTTTGTTCAACAAGCTCTGAATAAATTGCTTTTTTCGCTCTAAAGGTAAATTTGTTACAGGGGTTATTATGAGCCTCGTTAATTTACCTCAGATTACCTATTTGATTTATATCCTGTTTTAGTGTGGACATTATACAGGTATTTCCTAAAACTATTTAAAGCTTTAGGATACAATATTCCTTATTATTTTAAGAACGAAAGTTTATTTAAAGTTTGTTTTCAAAAATTCAGGGCATGGTTTTAACTATTACTGCAAAACTGGACAAGGCTTCTACACCCTAAAGGCTGATTTTTTGTTTATAATATACAGGGTGATTCCTAAGTTGACGCTTTTTTTAAATGGATATAGAACTCTTTAAAATAAACATTTTTTTTAATAACTTTTTTCAAAATACTAAAAATAAGGAACTTAGATTCATTTAGTGTGTTGAATACGGTCCTGTCTTAAGTAAGTTGTCACCTCCCAAAAAGTCTTTGGGTTGAAGTGTTTGGACACGTTAACGTGATTCTTCCGCAATGTTGTCCACACTTTTTTACTTAAACCGACCACCCGACTCGCAATCACCCGAGTACTTGGGTCCAGAATGAGCCCGTAAAGGAAACCGTCGCGCATACAATCTCGAAGCAACGTTTGCAGGTTAACGACACTATCCATAAATGAGGAACATATCCACGTATTTATTGTTTTTGGATTGCCATGCGACTGACTTATACTGAGTGATTAACAAGGAAAAAACAAGCGTAAATAAGACATAAACTATCTTTTTATGCCCAGGCTCGCACTAGACACACTTTTAAATTAATTTATGTAGCTTTCTTATTTTTGGGTTTTTGAAAAAATTTTATTTAAAAAAGTTGCTTATTCTAACGAGTTTTATACACAGTTAAAAAAACTCAACTTAAAAATCACCGTGTATTTTTCTTACACCTACCAGTAGCGTATATCAATATTGATATTAACTCTAATATTTTTTATAAAAACTATGTACCACCACTGTTTGTTCAATATTTTTTTATTGAAAATCATATTTTTTTACAAAAACTTTCTTTTATGTTTTTTCGCGGCGGTAAATAATTTTCAAAAAAGTTTAAAAAAATATTTAACGTACAGGGTGTACAACTAAGAAAGGAGGCCGGCTGTATCTCATTAACCGCTTATCGTAAGTTATTGAAATAAAAAAATATAGTAAAAGCTGCCAAAATAAATCACTGGAAAATATTTTCGAGTTTCTAGGTTGGCCGCGAGAGGGCGTAACGGGTATAATAAACAGAAACTTACATTTTCTCAACAAATCTCCATATGTTTGAACATTTTTGAAAACGGAAATTCAAAGTTCGATCATTTTTCCTTCATTTAGGTCTTGAGATTTTTTTTGTTACTCCGATAATAAGGGAGGGAAGCTGAAACTAATTTTAGTCTCAATCTTGATTTTATTTAAAAGAGGATGACAGGCTTGTTAATAAATTGTGATGACCGCTAATTCTTATCTCTTTCTCCAGATGGCGCTGAAACCAAAAGTTTTGGTTTTCTTTGGTTTTCTTTAAAAATTTAAATGGGGCTATATTGCTTTTAAACCGGATTTTTAAAGAGCATAAAAATACCTATATTTTGACGTAAACCGCATTTCGATATCTTCATTCGTTATCATTTTTTTATCAGAAAGTAGAGATAGCCATTGAACAATACAGCTTTTATCTAGAAATATTTACTAAGTAGGCCATGAAAAGACATAAATAAAATTATTTTATTTAGGTTTAAAAGGTTAACCATCCAAAGCACTTTTATTTTATGTGGTCACCGAATAATTTTTAGCTGCAATGCGAAATAGTTACAACAAATCATTGAGACCGTTTTATAATGAAATAATGCAAGTAGGCCTGGAAACAATTGAATCTAAATATTACGCCAAAATGTCAACAAATTATTTTTATCGAGTTTTTTGTGTCATAAGTCGTTTATTGTGTGTTGCAAAAATGCCTATTACAAATCAAGAAGGTTTTGATATGCTGGCGGTATATTTTGAATGTTTCCAAAATGTCGTAATTGCAGCCAGAGTATATTCTTTAAGATATCCCGGAAGACGCTCATATGAGGAAAGAGTTTTTAATCGATTAGCACAACGTTTACGTGCCACTGGCAGTATTCATCGTCCTTTATATCGAAGGCAAAGAACAGGTCGTACAGAAGAGAATATTGCAAATGTTCTTGCTTACATTGAGTTTAATCCCCACGTTAGTATAAGGACTATTGCTATGGATTTGGGCATAACCCATGGCACCTGGAAAACATATTGAAAGAACAAAGGTAATGCCTTATTTTTTTTTTTTTGAAAATGTTCAAATAAGTAGTGAAACGAGTTGTAGTATCTAAAACATTTCTATGTGAAACATGACATTATTTATCTCCTTACAAAAAAAAATGAGTTAGCAAAGTCGTGTGATTCAGCAATAAATAGCATAATATTTGCAGCAGAATCTATTCAATCATGATTGGGAAAAATGTGGGTAAATCGTAAATTTTCATTTTGTAGGTTGCACCCTTATCACCTTGTGTTACACCAAACCCTAACTCCAGATGATTATGACAGACGACTAGATTTCTGCCACTGGTTTTCTAATATGCTAAGAGAAGATCCCCATTTCTTATCGAAAATTCTTTGAACAGATGAGGCTACATTTAGCAGCGACGGAGGTGTAAATTTGACTATTATTAAACTATGGTGTGCAAATGGCAAAAACCCTTTTACCCTTGGATGAAGAAAACGAATTACCACTCCTGCTAAAAGATGTCGACTTGGAAACCAGACAGAATATGTTTTTTCAGCATGATGGCTGCCCTGCACATTTTGCAGTAAACGTGCGACAATTTTTAGATATTCGATATCCGGATAAATGGATAGGGCGTGGTAGTTTATTTTCATGGCCAGCTAGATCTCCTGACCTGACATGTTTAGATTTTTATCTATGGGGAAGGTTAAAAGACCTAGTGTTTCAAACTCGACCCACAACACGGCATGACTTGATTAATCGAATCAGGAATGCCATTCAAAATATAGGAACGGCGGAAGTGGAAGCTGCAGTGTCGTCTACTCGGGAAAGACTTCAGATGTGTATTGATAATGATGGAAAACATTTTGAACATTTAAGAAGGCATTAACTCAGTTGTTTTTAGGTTTGCAGATATTGCACACATTAACGTTTAGTGTTTTAAAAATTAATGTTCAGTTCGCTTTTAAGTTCGCTTCAAATTTTGTCAACAAAAATTTTGGACCAGTTCTAAGCCTGGATAAAGTGTAAAGAAGGACAGTAATGAGTAAAATTATATATTGTTCAATGGCTATCTTTACTTTCTGATAAAAAATGGTTATTTCGAAATAATTTGAAAACGAATGAAGATATCGAAATGCGGTTTACGTCAAAATATAGTTATTTTTATGCTCTTTAAAAATCCGGTTAAAAAACAATATAGCCCCATTTAATTTTTTAAAGAAAACCAGATAAAACCGAAAACTTTTGGTTTCATCGCCCTCTGGAGAAAGAAAATGTATTAAAAAGTTACAGTATGAAATAAAAAAAATACATAGCTTTTGTTTTATTTACTGTAACACCAATTTTATAAAATACCATTATTAGCAATAAAAAAAGGTTTCAAGGTCTTTGGTAAAACAATCCTATATTAGGAATGTTTTTATTATTTTTTATGTTATATGATATAATGTAAAAAAATACTGTTGTTTAGCACGCAGTGAGCATGTAAACAATATGCTATTATTAACAAAATTAATTTAGTTAGTTAATTTGTTATTTTTCATTGCAATAGTTGGGAATTAGAAAAATAAGGGTTTTTTTAATCTATATAATGATATATTAGTTTACAAGCTAAGGTAAATACAAACTAAAAAAGGGGTGAGAGCTGTACTTTTTTAAATATTATAACATTCAATTGACTGTTTTAGCAGAGGCACTTTACTATCTAAAGGCTCCCACAGACCTCGTTCTTTTTAAATCAGTTTTAATCGTGGCGATCAAAAACGTCGATTAGCATTGCCAGTTTGTGGGCGAAAACCGAACATTACACCGTCGGTCGGTGAAAATTTCTGGCCGCGCTTGAAATCTTAATCGTCGATTCGTCCGTCTTCACTTAAAAACGAAGTGTGTGGTGCAGAACGTTTTTAATCGTCATTCTTGCAACAAATAAACACGCTTTATTTACGTTTTTGGGTGAACGACTGCAGCTTTTGGCGATTAAGACAATTTAATAAATAAAAAATGTGGGAAATAAAAGTTTATCTTGTCCCACTGAACAGTCTTTTATTAAATAGAAAAGAATACTCGTGCGGGCCCTGAAGGGCTATAACAAACAATCGTTCTTTTTATCTTCTTCATCGCCATTAATACGACTAAAAGTTTTATTTTTTCACTTAATTTAATGTTAAGCCTTTATACTCGAAAGGTGACTAATTTAATTTAAATCGCTTATCAGAGCCTAGTGTACATCAAAAACATAAATAAAACGTGTTTATTTGTCACAAGAATGACGATTAAAAGCGTTCGACTAAGACGAATCGAGTAAGATTTCCAAGCGCTGCAGAAATTTTACCGACAGTATTATGTTCAGTTTTCGCCCATAAACTGACAATGTTAATTGACGCTTTTGATCGCCACGATTAAAACTGTTTTGAAAGAACGAAGTCTGTGGTGGCCTTTAAGGCCTTTACAGACCTCGTTCTTTTTAAGCAGTTTTAATCGTGGCGATTAAAAGCGTCAATTAACATTGTCAGTTTGTGGACGGAAACCGAACATAACACCGTCGGTGAAAAGTTCTGGCCGCGCTTGAAATCTTAATCGTCGATTCGTCCGTCTTTATTTAAAAACGAAGTGTGTGGTGCAGAACGTTTTTGGTTGTCATTCTTGCAACAAATAAACAGGCTTCATTTACGTTTTTCGGTGAACGACTGCAGCTTTTGGTGATTAAGTTGGTTTAAAATTAAATTAAGTGTAGGGAAATAAAAGTTTTAATCGTCCGACTGAGCAGTCTTAATCGGCGATTAAAAAGGGTTTAAAAAAAAATCTCCTTATTGTCTAAGACATATTGCCTGCAGCCACATATCGTTTAAACTGTTTGTGATTTTATTCTGGCAACAGAGGGCGGGCGGTATTTGGTACATCCTGACTCAGGATAATGTTATTTGTCCTATAGATTTATTTTCTATAATCGTAAGTAACTTTTATATTTTGTATAGAAGCCAAATTGTCTTTGGCCGTTTTCTCCTAATTTATTAAAAAAATATGGAGTAAGGAATCAGAAGGAAACTTCCATTTACAAAACCAAATGTCAGCAATAATTAGTAGGTTTTTCAATAAATATTAAAACGTTTTCAATACTGTTTTCGAATTAAATACTCCATGACAACAGCTATTGAAATCGTTTTAAGTCTTAAGGTCAATTTGGCTTTTTCTGGAATCGTATCGGTATAACTTCGTAAACTACACGAAAACAGAGGCGGGGATCGGATCGGATCGTGCGCATTACATTGTTCGCATTACATTCAACCAAACTGTCATTTTCATTACCCAAGAAGTATTAATTTTTTTTTGGGTTTTTTATTCTGTTAATAATAAAACAGCTGATGTCGTTGAAAATATTGACAGTTTTGACTGCTGACAAAAATCAAAATATCAAACTTTTTCCTCGTTAAAAAAAAAAAACATCGCAACAAACCCTATGGTTAATCTTTTAATTTAATGAAAA